>JAUKPP010287673.1:0-10342 GCA_032273245.1 Phyllaplysia taylori
CGAAACAAAATGCTGTCCGTTTGTCAGCACTTGCCCTTTCATTAAGTCTCAAAAGTACTTAAAATGTACTAAAAAAGTACTTAAAAGTACTTTTATAAAAAGTACTTAAGTACAGTAAAGTACTGGTTTTCAAAAATGTACTAAAGTACTGAAAAATGTACTTAAGTACTTACAGCTCTGATGGTAACGCTCTTCATCTATCACGCAAAAGACATAAAGTCAATCCCACGTGCAGACGATCTGTGTTTTTCAGTTGGGATTCGTTTCTCTGCCAGGTTGGCTCTGACAGGCAGGGTTAAAGTAGCCTATCTTTTAAATGACCATACAGTGTTGCAAGGGATGTAAAACTAGAAATCATATCAATATGTTTTTACCTGAAATAGGGTTTTGTGATGATGATCAATAACAAATCAGTTTTTGTTAGGTATTGTTTACCAGTCTATTTACAAGGAAATTTTACCACTCAGTCTCATTAAACCAAAGGTAAAGTAGTAACAAATGAAAATTGCGGCATAAAAGTGTGGTATTTTGAACAAGTAATGGCCTATTTTATTTTAAAGCACAGAGAAAAGTCTTCTGAATACAAAAAGACCAATTTGAGATACACATGTACTGTAGACATGTTTTTTTCTCTCGTGGACTTTTTTTTTGTGCGAAATTGAGACAAACCAGCTTCACGAGGTTTTTATTTTCGTGAATTTCCCAGTTATTAGTAACAAGACATTATCAAAGCAAGGAGAGAAAGAAGGCAGAAAAAGTTCGCATGGTTCTTCTTGAATTTGCGAAAAGCATGAAAATCAAAACCACACAGAAAAAAACATGTTGTCAGTATCTTTCCTCTTTTCCCGTAGCCTTTCGTCTCTCTGTCAAATCTTCATGTCTCACACCAGGTAAAAGATCAAACACATTTCATTTTCTGTTTGCATGTTTATTCAGTAGATGTCATCCCAAAAGCAATGATTCAAAATATAATGAATGAATTAACTGTAAGTATCAAATATAATATGAATACATTTGTGTATATGACATGAGTTCATTCAAACAGTCTCATGAATAAAAATCTGAATAGATCTGATTACACTTTGTCACTAATGCCTCACTGGAAAATATCAAGTGCAAACACACAAAATTGATGGTTAATACTTGAGCTAGATTACAGCCAATATTGTGCTGAAGTAGTCATAAATCTTATTTCCACATCATGTGACAATGCACTCTAAAAATCTTCATTGGTACACATGGTACTTTATGTGCAATCATATTTGGGACTTGGACAATCATAATGCTGTCTTGTTGGTTGTAGTATTGGGCATGAACAACAGAATGTTCATCTATTAGCCCAAAAGGACCGTATGCAACAAAGCAATAATCTGACCAAAACTTCCCCATGACTTCAACAAAAAGTATGTCCACATCAGATGTATTTCCATCATGTACACAAAAAAGGCTAAAACAGCCAAAGAAGCTGGTGCCTCTATAAATAAATAACTCTTAACCTCTTAACTCACTTACTCACTTGAGACGTTTCCCACATATGTGTGGGAGAGGCGCTGATCACCGTGGACGTTTTATGTGCGGGATCGTAAACAAAAAATCACAGCGCCTATACTATTCCCGTCAGAGCTACGGGAACCATCTCAAACGAATGCAGAGCCATTTGTTTCGTTTCGTTTGGAAATTACCGAACTAGGACTGATACATGTAGTTTTCATGTCACAGCTCTGGAAGGGAAGCTACTCCACAAGTCAATAACATAAACAACAGAGTCACAGAGACCGAAGAGGCAGCTGAAAAGGGGGAATATTTTTTAACTTTTTGACGATTTCTCAAGTTCTAGTGAGCTAGACATTGAAATAGAAGATGACATTGATCCAGATTATGCACCCAGGGCTCGTGAAGACTCTGATTCTGAGAAAGAGGCTGGTCCACCTAGTGGACTTTGTCGTCCTAGATCTAGACAAAGAAGTACAAGTAGTAAATAAAAGTAGCACTAACAGTAGCTCTAAATTGTAAATATGTTCCAGAGACTTTTAGTTGTGTTCAGTTATTGTTACAAACATTGACAATTAATTACAAGTTTAAAAAAGGACAATAAGACAATTTATATCTGTTCAATATGATTTTATTTCCAAGTACATATGATTTCCGAAATTCCCCGGAAAATGAAAATCAGTATTATTTTTAAAAATTCATGAAAAAAAAAGTTTTATACATAAAGCATGGAAATTTTCATAGTGTGTTGTTGGTAAGTTAAACTTGGTTGTGTGAAAATTAAATGTCTGTATCTTTGTTATGTTTTGTTGTATGATTTTTTTAAAAACCCTAAAAAACGCGTCCTCAGCGTATGTGGACCCAAAAATGGCCAGTCTCAAGTGAGTTAACCTCTTAAGCGTAAACAAAATGATAAAACAATGGCTGTTTTTTGTTTATTTTATCTACAGTGTAAAAAAGGTTACGTGTAGTGTGATTTAGGTGCAAATAATATTGTGAAACAATTTTTTTTTGCCCTCAATACAGGTGATTTAGAGTTTGCATGACAAACTTTGTGATGTAATGAGATTGCAGTATAATATTAATATTCATGAGTTCTAACAATATTTTATAACAGCTGTTCGAAGGTCTAATACTGCAAGTCTCTATTCAGTAACTTTTCCTCCCCCCATAGCAACAAAATAAGGCCTGTTGTAATTAGAGACCTCAGACTTGAATGCCTATTTATGGTAGGATGTGATGGCGAGTGCTGATACCTCTGAACAAGATTCATCAGCACCATAAAGCTGTGCTATATTGAACTGGAATTAATGATGACATGGAGACTCATGGTCCTACTTAAATGGCATTAAGATACTGGTGTCCCATTTTGACTAAGCAAAATTTACCCATTTCCCCAGTACAGCATCTGTGGTAGTTGAAGTTGTAAAGGAAAAAGTAGAAAGGATTGAAACCCCATAATTCTGAAGTGGTCTCTGCAATATATATATATTTTTACAATACCCTCTTCCTCACACTTAATTTGAAAGTTTTCAAGGGACGGGGCAGAAGTCTATTTGAAACTGGCCTCTAGATCGCTTTTACTACAAATCATCTTCATCTACATAAAACTCCAAGGGGTATTAATGCATCCTCCTTTGTACACAGCTATAAAAAAAAAAAGGCACTTAATGCTGAAAAGATGACAAACATGTATGTACAAGGAATGTAAGAACCTTTGTCACAACAAAAAAGTCTAAGGTGGCATCGACAATCTCCAATTTTTATGGTGAGAACAAAACAACATTATAAAGACACACATTAACCCACACATTCACTTGAGCCTTTGCAAAAGTAGGCAAACCTATGCATGTATGCATTTTCCATACAACTGTGCAGAAAATATCATTCTAGTTTGTACGAACACAAGCTATTAGGGTTGGGTCAAGATCAAAATATTATTCCACAATTTTGTCATTTTTACTTCTCGAAGCTACAGCACCAGAAAAACAGATACATGTGTATTACATACACCAGTAAATAAACAGTAATAATTCAAAAGAAAAAAATCAATAAAATTTCCGTATGACATTATAATCATAGCAAAAGAGATGCTTCTCCATTTTCAGTCAACTAAGGTAACAGATCTTATAATAATAAAACTCATCCGAGTGTAAAAAAAAAAAAAAAGAGGACCCATTAGAAGTTAAATACGGTAATTTGCTACATTTTCAATCAGTTTCTTTCAAAGTTTCCCTACCATCAGAAAAGTCAAGGGGACAATGTTGTGTAAAGATTCAAAGAGATTGAGGCAGCATTATAGAAGTTATTACATTTTTCATGACTCCTGTGATTTTTGGGTGCAAATGTAACATGACATCTTGCTTTAGGGACGGCTGGTTTGGGTTCAGCTACAGGGTTAATTGGCTGGCTTTGAGTTCAGGTCAAGGACTACAAAAGCACAAAACTCACATCAGAAGAATATCCAATAGTTATATATGGGAGTTTTTAGAGAAGTTTAGGGTGAGAAGCCCATCTGTTATTGAGAATGCGCAGCTCCAGCAGATAAGGCCACAAGCCACACATCAAGAGTGGCCCTTATGTGAGCCCTTGCATGGTTGTAGCAGAGGTTTGGAGAATGTCTTGTAGCCCGAACTGGTAAAAATAAAAAGCTTATTGTATTCCCAAGACTTTTACCTTCTTAACTATTTCTTTCTGAAAGACAGATTGTAGGGACAACCCACAAACAATCAAAGATTTCCAAATCAAAGCTCAACAGGAGGTCCGAAGAATCTCACCCTGACACATACTACAATGTTTATCAAAATTTCCACCCAAAATAATTGAGCTTTTTTAGAAAAAAAGCGCCAGTATTTGGGGCATATAATTCATATCGTCACCTTATTCCACCTGAGTCTGTCTTGCAATGTCAGTTTGTTCCTATACACATTATCATTGATTGCTACAAAAATGTTGTTTTGCATTTTTCTAAATTTTCCTTGAAAGTTTTAAAACTTTATAATTCATTAACGCATGACCTCACCTGATTTTATTCAAACTTTAAGATCTTTTGTCCCCTTAGCTGAATTTATTTGCCAGAAATTTCATTGAAATTGATGCAAAACAACCGAGTTATTGGAATTTTAATGGGTCCTCTTTTTTTTTTGGGGGGGGGGGAGGAGGAGACACCCGTTATAACGAAAATTTTCTCACCCTGAAAAGCAAGCCAATAAACAAGATAAAATTAGTTAAGGAAGAACTTGGAAAATAAATAAAACAGACTACTACTAATTTTGTACTGAATCATAAAGTATGGATACATCAGCGTCATTAAAGTAGGAATGAACTTGGGGAAAAAAATAATAAAGTATGGATAATCACAGAAAAGTATTCACCTCAAAAGCAATTCTCAGAAAACATTCATTTGCTTGATTTGAACTTTCTGTACAAGGATAGTATGAATCTTTAAATATTCATCAATATATTCTGCTGCATATAAAGCTTTCAATTTCGTGACAAGTCATTTTGAGCCATTAACCAAGCATGGAAGTAATTTTATTACTAAAATGTAGGAGTTGATAGTTTTCCTATGCCTACATCAAATAACCCTGCCTAAAGCAAGGTTTTCTTTGTATAAAGTTTGAGCAATTTGAAGTTCCTATAAAAATACTGCACATTCTTCAGAAAGCTTCTTTGATGCATCAAAGTTTGAGCGATTATAATTTTCTATCATAAAAATATTTCAGAATAAAAAATCAGATACATGTACTATGCATTGAACAATATGTCACTGATAGTTTGGACTCTGGACCTAATAGTATTCCATACTTGAACTGGAAAAATGTGTTTTTTCTTGGAATTGTTTCAACATTCCTCTCTACCATTTTAGGTAAAAGTGCCAAAACTTGTACTACCAGTGGTAATATTGAACAAGATGGGGTTGGCAGCAATATGAAAATGCCCGGCAAACTGACTTCAGCATAGAGACTTCCTGAAGACTCCAAACTCAAGAGAGTCCCTAACAAGTATTTAAGCTGCAGTTCCAGCTGTGATTATAGCTACTAAAGCCAGTCCCAATCATACTGGCCTCTTGCCCAAAAGGGCTGGTGAAAAAAATTTAATCTGTGGACAACAAAGCCAGCAAAACGTTGGAACTAGCCAACATATGGCCTCGTTCACCTCAACACACTGGATGACATTCAGTGTACAGGACAGTCATATATAGAGTAAAATAAAACTACTCACATCAGTCTTGTTTTAGTACATAAGGGTAAGAGCTCAATAATTCTATTGTTCATGAACTCTTAAATGAATAGAATGAAAGTTCTGATGTCCAGTTTGTTCCGCTGGCCAGATATGTAAACAATTCACAAACTTTGAACCACTTTAATGCAGCCTTTAGCTTGAGGAATTATTTGTTCATATATCATAGCATTCTAATTACTGATGTGAATTCTAAATGAATTTTAACATAAGTCATCCTGTAATTACTCGATAGATGAAAAAAGATCTTATGTTTATGTAATCTTATGAAATTATCAAGCTTCAATCATACTGTTTATGGCCAAACATATGTTCCCAAACACTGGATGATCAGACGGTCCTCATCGACTCGATGCACACACACACACACATTTCAGACGGACATCGAAGGATATACAAAGAGTAAAGCTTCCACTTCCTTTCAATAATCATTCACATATTTCTCTCTCACTCAATCTACCTTTACTGCAGTCAACACAATTAACACATTCAAAAGCAACATAGTAAGTACGACCTGCTTAAGAATCACAGACACAAAAGCATGGCTTTACAAATGTTGCAACCGACAAACAGATCAAAAGGTATGAGAAGACTACAGAGACAAAAAGTTAAGATTTCCTTTCACTTGTAAAGTGATCACTGTATGACTCATTAAGAATACATACATATGATAGTACATATGGCAACATTATTCAAGACTTGTTATATCTGCTAAAATATTTCATCAGAATCAAAATGTAGAAAAACATAAATCACAATGAGAATAAAATCTATGGGATTTCACAAAAATGCTTTGCAGGGGTCCGAGATCTGTTAGAAGCATCATCCAGCTCTTGAGATATATTCAAAATAAAAATAAAAATTTACACAAAGCATTTCAAATTGGATTGAGCATCACAAAAGCAAGGGAAAAGTCTTGTGTGAATGTCAGATCACAGTAGCTGTACAAGTAAGTTTACCCTATATATCAATAAATTTACCTCCATAAAGCTAATAATATTCAGCATAAATAAAAACTAAAAAAGGTTACAATATTTTAAAAAAAGGGTTTTCTTGCCATCTGCTGAGGTTTAAGAGATATCTAAATCTAAATCTAGAGTCAATCAAAGTAGAAAAAGCAAAAGATATTGTGCAGAATTCAATACAATAGCTGTCAATGTTTCATTGCTACTTTCAGTTTGGTCAAATTAAGTTACCAACTAAGAAAAAACAAAGCAGCCTTTTTTGTTTTGAACTTTTGTGAGTGTTGTGTGGAAATATCACAGTCCTATATAACATTTCGTTATGCTATTTGTGGAGCCTACATGAGAGGGTATCTTGAGTCTGATTACCAAGTCAAGGCTTTCAGTTATGGGTACAAAGCTCTTTGAAGACAAAGTTTCCAAATCTGCATCAAATGATTATACCTAACCATATATCACATGGACATTCTCTGCTTACCCAGAACTATGTCTACATAACTTTTTGCGACCAGAATTCTTTTTACTAGAGCAGCGTAATTAGTTTGTACAGCTAATATATAGACAGTGATGATTTTAAACACACATTAACAAGCCTGTTTAAAGAAATTAATGAAGGCATCACATATTAAAATGCTTGTAATCAGTTGAAGGAGATAAAATACACAGATTTCATTCCCTAAATTTAGGAGACCATAAATAAAAAGGGCAAATCAACAAAAAACTGTCTTCCACAAATGATCATTGTAGACTTCATCTGATTATCTACTGTCTTCTTGAGATCTACTACCAGCTGCGTTATTTACGTTATAAAATCAAATTAATAATCTATTTTTGGATATTACATAATTTTAATGACTGATATTTTTGCAAACATTTTAGTAAATTTAGTGTTGCAACTCTATGCAATCAGGTGCTTGTCAAAACAAAGGGAACAGAGTTTGTAATGTTTGTCTGGGTGTCAGACATTTTTCACCATGAATTGTTTTTGTGATCCTATATCCATCTACAAACATATTCCATGGTGAATTCCCCTCAAGAACATTGTTTTAAAGCCACCAAACAATAATGAGCATTTTCTCATTAATTTCCCTTATGTGAAAGTGGTTTACACTGACTTTTCAAAATTCGCAAATATTTCAGCATCTACTTAAGATAAATGGATAATTTCTTAACCAATGGCTAGAGAGACGTATAAGGTTTACTATGATACCAATAACTGCGAATGCCCAAAAATTGACTAGTGCCGGATTCCTTGAGAGATGCAACAAAAATTATGTATCAGAGCAAAAACATATGTTTGTGAGTAAAACTCAAGATCAATCAGAAAAAAATGTGACCACTAATCCATCAACATAGACACACTAACTTTTTCGAATAGTGGTACTCAAATTGCTTTTTTTTTCACAATATCGTCAAGCAATTTTAACTACCAGTCGTAATATAAAAAGTGGGGTCTGGGTTTTTAATGAAACAAATTATGCTACACACACATCACACAATGTGACCCTCTGGTTGATACAAATGGTCAGACTAGCTGATGAGGATGGCCCCTCGCCAAAGTGAAATTAGAATTGTAAACTTTCAGTTCAGTTGGCCAGTCTGCTTCTAGCCGCTCTTGATGTCACAGACACAGCTTGAATAATTCCACAATCCTGATTTGATGTGCTGACTAAACAAGACCAGACTCCTTAGCCATGCTGTGGAAAATAGAATTTTTGTTGTCCAGAAGGTTTTTGGGAGTATCAAATTCTTTGATGCGGCCCTCTTGAAGAACAAGTATTCTGTAGAGTAGAAGGAAAAATAACTTTGCATAACAATGGGATCTGATAAAAACTTTTGCTGAAATTTTTCAGCAGGCAAAATGGCACTGGAAAACCATTGCACTGATAAAGAAATTTTCATCAAAGAAATATCAATTCAATAAAAAAGGAAATGAAGAATGAAAATTCTACTACTAATAATGATACATTGCATTTATATTGCCAATTTCCATAATTAACAATGCTCAATGCACTTTAATGAAAGAGATCTGTTACAGTCAATGATAGCCTACTACAGTTTGTGTGCTTCTGTGATAAATGTGCTTTGTTCAAGGCTGAAAATGTAATTATAAACAATTACAGAGCATATCCGAATCATGACATATATTTTGAAATAGGAGATTTCCTTGTCACCTGTCATAGTCAATGATAGTCTGCAGCCTGTGTGCCACTGTGATAAGTGTGCGGTTGTTCAGGGCTGAGCGGATAGCAGTCTGTAACAGTGCATCCGTCTCCAAGTCCACAGCAGCTGTAGCCTCATCCAACACTAAGACCTGACTTTTGCGTAGCAAGGCTCGTGCTAAACACACTAGCTGTCGCTGCCCGACACTGCAATATCAGAAACAAATAAGCATGAAATGGTTGTGGGCTACAGGCAGTCATGGCTGGGAATTCAAGAAATACCTCACATAAAACAATCTACCAAATGAAATCCAAAGAGGATGAAAAATAGTAATCCTGTATTCCAAACGCCTTCTTTGCCAAGAGATTGGTTTGGTTTGGTTCCCAGTTTTACGTCCCCTGCAACACTGTAAGGTCATTTAAGAGACGGGCTACTTCGACCCTGCTTGTCAGGGCCAACCCGGACTGAGAGGGAAAAAATCCCAGCAGAAAAAACCCAAATTATCAGCGACCGGGATCGATCTAGGGTCTTTCTGCATGATAGACGAAGAGCCTAACCATTACACCACAGCGTCGGTTTGCTAAGAGGGCAAATTCAGATTGAGAATAACTTTTGACAGTGAATGATTAATTTATTTTGTTGCATAATGCATCCGCATAGAACCATGAGTATGCCTTGTTCACTAAAATGTTTTCGATGTTAATCGAGTGGTTAGTGAGCCTTGGTTCACACAGTTCATCAAGTAACAGTGGATGTTGCTACCATCCATGTGGATGACCACTGCAGTGTGCCCTTGAGCAAGGCATATCTACTCTTATCTTACTCGGGCACTGAACAGTGGCGACAAGAGATGGCAGTTGTGGAAAGTTGATAGATTGCTACATTTCCATGTACATGGGGCCCAGGGGTCGAGTGGTTAGTGAGCTCTGGCTCACTAGAAATGTCAAGCCATTTTGAATGTCGCTACCGTTTAAATAGATGGCCACTGCGGTGTGTCCTTGAGCAAGACACGTCAACCCTAGCTCACCCGGGCGCTGCTCAGTGGCGACAAGCAACAACGTGCAAATAAAAGGAGTGAGCGAATGTCAATGAAATTATCTCATCATTCAATGTATGTACCATGTATATCCAATATTAATCCCTTTAGTTCTTACTTATCACCCTGGACTCCCCGACCTCCATTCCATAGTCGCCAGGTACTTCAAACTTTTACACAGATCTGAGAGATGCAAGGTAGCCATCCCCTATACACCCCTCATTTCATACCGACGCCCTAAAAACCTCAGGGATATTCTTGTCAGAGCGACTCTTAAAAATAATTCCCCTAACAACGCCCGTCTTGGGTTCTCAGCCTGTCTCAACAAACGATGTGGAACTTGCCCCCACACGCTCAATACAGATACTATATACAGCCATGTCACACAAGCCGCACATCCCATTCATCACACACTCACCTGCTCCTCTGACCATGTTATTTATGTCAT
>JAUKPP010287684.1:0-10342 GCA_032273245.1 Phyllaplysia taylori
CACATGAAAATTACATTCCTGGGGAGATTTTCAATTTTTGATACCCATGAAACGTTTTGCTGATGACCTTTTGAGAACTGCTCATATAATAAATAAATCATGTTAAGATAAATGGCCAGGAAATGCGTATATTGTCTGATCCATTGAATATTAAAAAGTGTGTGCGCGTGTGTGTTTATGAGTATGTGTGGATAAAGACTCCCTATCAACACTGATGTCTATGCATGTGTATGTGAATGGGTTTGTGTGTGTGTGTGTGTGTGTGTGTATGTGTGTGTGCGGTTGTGTGTTATTAGCAGTTTAAGATTGTCTATGTGAAGAGATCAGTCATCTATTAAATTTACAATCTAAGAAAAAGCATAAAATATTCTCTTATAACAAAGAAGCCAGTAAGACATTACATGTGACAACGTACTTTGTTTTAAAAGACAAAAGATACAAGAAATAAAACAAGGAAGCTCATTAAACTTTTCTTTAAAAGCTCAATACTGGTTGGCGTAAATGCATGACAAAAATTACACATACTTTGTATCCTTTCCCTGTGGACATGTTCATCACTTGCACCTGACTGCGACTGTTTCCAGTCTGATGAAAGTTAAGGAAAATCACACATAATGACTTTGCAAAAAAATATCATCTGACAAAATTTTAACAAAAGGCATATTTTTCCCAACCCCAGAGCACCATACCAACATGCGATGACCAACTGAAATTTCTTTTAACATAGCATTAAATATATAGTTTCACGACATTCTTCATCAGAACAAGTTATAAAACACAATTAAAAATATGAAGCTTACATAGAAACTCCTGACAGACCATCTGCTCGAAGTGGGTTAATTTGAGAGAATTATTCATTTATTCAAGCAATTTTTAAAA
The DNA here is from genome assembly GCA_032273245.1 of Phyllaplysia taylori. NCBI lineage: Eukaryota > Metazoa > Mollusca > Gastropoda > Aplysiida > Aplysiidae > Phyllaplysia > Phyllaplysia taylori. The sequence continues at coordinate 880 of JAUKPP010287684.1, forward strand.
AAAACTTATGAACCGAATTTAGATTTAAATTTAGCGAAGGCTTATAATTGGCATTCAGACTCAAAAGTCTCTTTTTCATACAGCAGATCATTACGACCATTATCTTAAATATCTATTTTGACCCATCACTAGACACACAGCAAAACTTTTCTTTAAAGCAATTAAGGTGTTGAGTTTTATTTTTGTCCCAGCCTCTCCTCTTTTTTTTGCATTTCTAAAATAAATGTCAAACTCTGATGGGATTACTTTACTTTGCCGATCCCCGACTGCTGAACGCTCGTCCTTTTTCAGCAGTCAATGCCACTCCGATGAGAAAGAAGTGAAATCACTAATGCCAAAACAATCCTGTTCATCATCCATGAATGAGAACACTGGACGAATACATTTGTATACGGGTGATATACCATATGGCTACAGGAACTACAACAGAAATTTCTATGCAAATGAATCAACTCAGGACAAGATTCCCAGCCAAGGATACGACAAACATGTTGTTATTGAGGGGTTGGAACACACAACACAGCAGTTCTGAGCCGATGCTGTCCTGAATGACACGCATACAGGATCCTGCTGCCACATCCCACAGGCGGGCGGTGCCGTCCAGCGACACAGAGAGGATCACATCATTTGACAGGGACCACACAAAATCTGAAAGTTTGATGCATCCACACAAAAATTAAAAGGTGCAATATTGAGAAGAATATAATAATAATAATAATAATGACTGCATTTATATAGCGCATATCCCGCTTGGAAGCTTTATGCACTTACAATCATTATTACCCCAGCAGATAGAGTCATTCAGAAACCTTCGCAACTTCCTGGGAAGCATACAGTGCAAGCTGCCAAAAAATGTTCATTGTCTATAGCCAAGTACCCATTTATAGCTGGGTGAAATAAGGAAAATTTATGTAAAGTGCTTTTTTCTAAATGACACAACATCGGGCCCAAGCTACGATTTGAACCCGCAAGTTCCCAATAACGAGTCAGGCAGCCTAACCACTAGACTACCAAAGCCACAAAACTTTCTAAAATACCTAGAATTTTATTCATCCATACCAAAGACAAAAATTATAAAGTACATATCAGGGGAGAAGTAAGGTCTATCTGTGGCGTGATCAAATCCTCCATAGCCTTATGGTTGTGCTGTAGAGCTCATAACTGTGAGACTTAAGGTTCAAATTCCCACTTGAGCCCCAAATTTGTGTCTTTGGGAAAGGCATATTACATAAATTTATCTCCCTTCGCCCATTTGGAAAACGGAATACTTATTCATCTCAAATTTCATCTCATGCCAGCGGGTCAAATAGCTTGTGTCCTGAAACAACTGAAACACTACAAGCGGCACCATGAATTTTTTACAGAGTTGTGGATGACGCTGTAACTTACAGCACTGCAGGTTTATAGGGAAAAAACTCCTTCAAATGCCACATTCTTATAACCATTAATACATTTACTTGGGTCAGGTTGGCGATTTAAGTTGCTAGATGTGCTGGACACATGTGACAGCCCTCACTGCAAAAAAAAATTGCTAACAGTACCTAAAAAGCCACATGAAGGAATTTGTTTTTTTGTTTTGTTAAGGTCTTACTGGTGCACAATTTGTGGTGCGGTAACTTGAGGTCATTTCAGTGCCAGGAAGTAGATTAGGACAATACTAACACAAAGAAAGATGCAGCAGAGAGAGCAGATCACATTGGACCACCCGCCAACTGCCAGAGAAAACTTTTAAAAATAAAATACCAGTAAAAAAGGTTTAAAATCAATCTATTGACTGTACCTGTGACTCCCATCTTGTGGCCTTTCAACATACAAATGACAGTTGCTGGCGGAGGAATCACTTGGCAAATAGACAGGGAGCCATCTAGCGAGCAGCAGGCCACCCTCGACTTGTCGTCATTGGCGAACTTGACACTTGTGACTGCAGGTGAAGGATCGGACGGAAGTTAGAAACTATTTATTTTTAGAGGCACCAGCTTCTTTGGCTGTTTTAGCCACCGAGGTCCCGACAAAAGGTATCAACAAAATGAGTATAGTGAATAGTTACTCAAGTTATTTTCAAATTTGTAGGTGCCAGATATTTTTGTTGTTTCAGCCTCATGTTCACTTCTAACCAGTTAGAAGGGTTCCTGAGGGTACAACAAATGTTGATTAAATGCAGATAGCCTATGACTGAAAGATGCTGCTGTATCCCTTACTTTTTGTCTATGGTGATCTCATAGGAGAACACATAAGAAAGGATAGAGACGAGTGTGAGGATGACTGTGTATTTCTACATAAGTGAGTGTTTCAAAATAAATGTATGTATGTGTGGCTACGGATAGTTCAGGAGTTAGAAAGGGGGAAGGGGCTTTGTAGGAAAATCGAACCTTGAATTTTTTCAATTTAAATGAAGGAGAAATGCAAAAAATGTAACCATACAACAGTGAAAGAAAAGTAGCTACATCTAAGAATCGTTTTCCTATTATAATGTTCCAGGTCAGATCTGCTTTGGTCTGATGCCTACAGAGTGGATCTACTCTGTCCGTTCATCTAGACACAAGCACATACAGACAAGAATAATATCATATCCACACAATCACATAAATACACAGAGCCTACATAAACACATTTGAATGATGTTTGCATTCCCAAATACATTTATGAACACATTTTCACACACACACACGCACACAAAAAAATACTCATGTTCATGCTCACCAAAGAACAAACACACACACACACACACACACAAGAATATCCGCATCCGCACACTCTCGTATGAAAAAAACACAAACATACATAAATAAAAAAACAAACCTGGTGCGGAGTGCTGATCAAAGATGTGATGCATGCCACTAAAGGCATAGTTTTCCGATAATGACTTTCCTCCCGCCATTGCTCTGAGGAAACAATTTTAATTCAATTAAAACATCGCAATCAATCTAAGACTTCCTACTGAATGACAAAAAGAAAAAAACAAAATCCCAACACACAGAGGTAGATTGCTACACCTGAAACTATTTCATCCAAACACCCTGGTGCATCATTATTGAAAGCTGAAACAGCCAAAGAAACTGGTACCTCTAGAAATACATAACTCCTAACTATCTCGTGGTTGCAAATCCTCAAAACAGAAAGAACAGCTTATCAATGCAAAATACCCATCCTTTCCCTTCTGTAGAGATGCTGTCGTTTAAATCATAAGTCACAAAATCAAAATACAAAAGCCTGACCTGCTTGCCTCCGCGACACTGGTGGGTACCACTTCAATACTATCGTAGACATGTTTCATAGGACCTTCATACAGATATTTCAGCGAACTACTGCTCATGTGTCGACGGTGATGATACTTCCGACTGTCACTACCGCCAACAGTCATTGATTCAAGGCTCTGAAAAGAAGTAGCCAAAAAGAGTATCAAAGCAGATTCAAAAGCTACACTCCTCATCCAAAAATAATCCCAACTGCCGTGAGTAAAAATGCTGCAGATAGATATAAATGTGTGGGTGGATAGGCAGCCTTCTGGTGTAATTAATTTTGTTCATATATAATAGATACTAGTGTAAATTCCAGTTCGTTGCACGGGTACGGCAATAGTAGTAGTAGATTATATATTATTAATTTAGTCGCTACCATAACAATGGCAGGCCATGGATCTAGTATCTATCTATGTGGTAGGCCTACCCAACGTATCCTTCTCTCTGTCGATCTTTCCATCATACTTTTCTTAGACACTAAGCCCACTGCCACAGTTGGAACCCACGCTCGGAACTTCTCCCAATCCCCCAGAATCTCCGACCCAGAAATGCAATTTTTCCGATTTTTCAGAAACGCACTCATAAACACTTGATCTGAAAGCTGCTTTCATAGTGAAAGTATGGAGAAGTTAAAAACATAGCGTAGACCAGATTTTCAAGTGAGCGTTAATAAAATAATTAAATTAGTAAAATTTGAAGTACATATAGTTAAGAGTTTAAACAGAACATGATTAAAATGGGCAAATTATTCCAGTGTAAATTTTTTCAGTCCTTAAGTTTTAGTGGTTTTATAGTTTTTCGCAACACCAACACTTACCCAACAGAAATAGTATTAAGTATAGATATATCTATCAAACAAAATGTCTGTGCATCCCATTACTACAATGCTATTTTGTTATCTTTTGAAGCATAATTTAAGGTTGTTACGATAATTAGTTTGTATACTGTACACCTAGCTTTTCCCTATTGTAGAAATTGAATAGAATGTATCGCTTTCACTTCTACATAACTCCTGTACACACCTCTGTGTTCCTTCCAATACTTCTCAAGCTGAATGATCTGCTTTTGATGCTCCTGTGGAAAAAAATACATTGAGACACTTAATAGGATGGTACAGAAATATCAACTCAGTATTATACAATAGATTAATACTATTAACATTATGCTTGCAGAGATCTACCATAACTATAAAAAAAAGTATCCAATCACAAAAGGGGAACACATTGAAAAAATGTTTGATTAGTTTGATGACATTATTGTCGTGTAAAATTTTCAATGCAGTAAAAAGAAAAACTTGAAAAATTCTAAAAGACTACTTTGACTTCAATGGATCAGTATGAATGTTTGATGAGTTACTTTAAGTACGATTTAGTCTGTTTGTCAGTGAACACCAAAGTTTCTGCCTCACACCTGCTCCTTGACTCAAAAACAAGATATCGTCATTTCTATTTTTTTTTTTCCTCCAGGAGCAGTCAAGAAATTCGCACGGCATAATACGCAAAACAGAGTTTATTTTGAGAGCATTTGACGCGCAAAAATGGAGTAAGTGCTTGCGCTTGGCAAAACAGAGTGATTTACTCCTTGCTACTCTGTTTCTTCGCATTTTCTGAAATGTCACACATTTTTTTAGTACATTTCAGCTTCAACAAACACACCAATCAATCACAGTTTTCTAACCTTTTAACCGATGTTTTCATTTGCCAGATTGCTTGAGAGCCTTCATAATACTATTGTCTACCTATTGCCCGACAAAAAAGAGCAAGGACAATTGTTACGTCACGTACAAATTTGCATTTCTCATTACCCTTGGTCTGAGAATGATGGACTTCCATAACGAGAGCTCAGAAGCTGAGCACGCAGGTGCAAGTACTCCTTTCTTGACGATCCATCCTTCTGTTGGGAAAGAAACATATGTAATGAAGTCATATTACTACCTGAGATATTAACAAATAAAATTTCTTCATTCTCAACAGCTTTTCTTATTATACACAATTGAGATCACTTTCAAATTATCATGGTGGTTTTGCCCTTGCATCAACTGTCCCAAGTGACCAAATTTTTAAAATCTCAAAGTAAACCCTTTTAATTTTTCTAAAATGATGAACGAGAAGAAGAAGAAGATTTTTCTAAAATCATTTAAGTGACAAGTCAAGCTGAATGTAGGAATCCTAGGAATCCATACAAAATTGCTAGTCAGAATTCGTTAAAAAGAATTGTTTCCATCATTCTTTTTTTCACTCTACAGTAACTAATGAAAATTACATAACTTTTCGTCTCACCTCATTTTTCGCATGTTCTCTCAAGAGTTGACTTCTACGTCTTATGTACAGAGTACCTATCAGAGAGAAATATACCAGTGATGAATCAAGTAGGACAAAAACAAAAATTAAAAAAATGAAGGATGACGAATTATAACACAGTGAAACTCTGATGATATAACAAGGTTGTCGGGACCAGCCTAGGGTCCTCCCTGTATCGAGGGAGAGAAAAAGAAACTGATGCAGGTGGAGAAGGTCAGATAGAGAGAAAAAAAGAGGGAAAGAAGAAGAAGAAGAATCTTCGCATGAAAGTCCTGAATAGACTGTCGCAAAGAAAGAAGTGAAGGAAACGAATGGAACCATTTGCCCGCCTAAAAAAATCCAGGGCTTTTGCTTGCGCACTAGGCGAAATCAACGGAGCTGGAAACAATTTGCCTAGATTTAACAGCCTGAATAAAAATGTCGTATTTTGGCTGGTGTTTTAAGTAGCATAGCTACTTTCCTTATTTCCACTCTTCAATTACATAATTACGGATGTGTCAAACACATTTCATCGGCTGAGAATTAACTGGTTCTGGGTCCACTTTTAAATGAACTGAGAAAATTGATGTCAGTTTCCCAACCACTATATTTTCATTGCAAAGTTCGAAATCTCCTTATTCATTCAAGTTATTCCTTACAGATTCAATTTTTTCAGAGATAGAACTTTGTAACTCAAGGATGCTTATCCAATATCTACCTTACAAAAATCAAAACTGGACATAGAACCAGTTAATTCTCAGCCCACGATTTGTCGATCCCCAACGTGTTCGAGCTTTCGTGCTTGACTGTAGGCCCGGGTATGTCTTTTTACTGAAACTCACCAAAATAACGCTACGAAACTCATCGGAACCATGCTAAATATTGAATCATTTAACTTGTAACTTGTTTTTTTTATGTGGCTTTTTTTTTCCATCATCACTAACTTCATCCTTTGTGCCACTGTTTGTCTGGGTGTCATCATGGAGTTCATCATCATTACCTTCATTATTTGTGTAACAAAAATCATCGAAACTCACCAAAATAACGATAAAATGCTAAATTGAATCAGTTAATTGATCTTGGAACTGCTGGCGGGGGACAATAAGTCATGATACCCTTTCCAATTACAGAGCTCATACAAGCAATATAGTCAGTATGCTTGAATAGCCACTGTCTTTAAAAATGCTTTCACAAAGTTCGTCATACACATACAGAAAGTCTAGAGAGAGAGAGAGAGGGGGGAGGGGGTGAGAGAGAGTGAGCGAGTGAAAAAGAAAGAGAGAGAGAAGAAGAGCGAGAGAGAGATGAAGAGAGATTTTAAAAATTCTTCTCTTAGTTAATAAACTGGACACATAGGCCCTACACATAGGTCTACAGAGTGAAGGGCCAGAGAGAGAGAGTGAGAGAAAGAAACAGAGAGAGAGAGAGAGAGAAACAGAGAGAGAAAGAGAAAGAGAAAGAGAGAGAGGGGAGAGTGAGAGAGAGAGGGGAGAGAGAGCGAGAGAGATAGACAAAAAGAGAGAGGGAGATAGAGAAAGAGAGAGACAGAGAGAGGGAATTTTTAAAATCTTGCAAAAAAAAACTTCTTAGATTTATACTAGATCTAGATCTAGATCTAGATATCTAGATTCTAGATCTAGATTTAGATCTAGATCTAAGTGTATTGGGTTACCATTGAAAGTTTTGTGAGTTTCTGTGAGTTTCAGTGAGCTTTGGTGAGTTTCGGTAAAAAGATATAGGGGCCTACCGGTAGCGTAGGCCCTACTTATACTAGAGCTACTATCTGGTTGCTCCAGTTTTCACCCACTTAAGATTACGAACAGCACATAGGAACAACACAGTTTAACACTAGACTAGATTCCCATTAGTAGGGCCTATTAGGTGGGCGAAAAGGGGCACTGGGCGAAAACAGGAGCACAGGTGATAATAAATTATTGAATAATTGTTCTTGTGCTGTGGTTGCACATTTTTAGGTAGTCACTTGGTGGACACTTTTGTGTGCTCCTGTTTTCGCCCAGTAGTGCCAGTACCCCTCCTTTGTTTGCCTTTGCGTCCACCCAATGGGAATCGGTGATCTTGTAGTTTCGTTCGTTAAAGTCAACAAAGTTCGGATATCGATGTCGCCCTGTTATCGAAGTAGATTGAGCTAAGCGTGAGACCAGGAGGAAACACTCATCCTAGCATCTTTTTTACAATTCAGAATGATTCATTTCTAAGCCTTGTTATGCACGACAGGGCTTAGAAATAGATCTAGATCTAGATCTAGATGGAAATGGAAACTCTGAATTTTAACATAAAAATGTTGTGTTTCCTTCCAGTCTCATGCTTTGTTCACTCTTCTTCGATACCCAGGCGATATCGATACTCTGACCTGACTTTAATAACGAATGAAACTACAACAAAGTTACAAACTGGGAATCTAGTGTTAGATCTAAATCATTTAGATTTATACCCACAGCTTGTTAGTTGGGCGATAACTGGAGCAACCTAGATCTGGATATTTCATTAGCCTAATCCCTATAATTCAGTCAAGTTAAATTCACTCATCAATAGATGAAACTAAACAAGAGTTTGACTTGTCAACTCAACTACTAATATTAAGCCTGTCGTAAACATAAGATAATATCTAGGTTGCCCCAGTTTTCGCCCACCTAAGAACGCGTAGGAATACACAGTTTAACACTAGATTCCCATTAGGTGGGCGAGATTTGGCACTGGGCGAAAATAACAGCACAAAAGATATAATATTAAATAATAGATGATAATCGATAATAGATTGATTGTAACCACACCAATTCACTTTCTCTTCTAAATTGTGCCAAATCAATCCCCTTAATCTAATTATAATTGGTCCAAACAAATGCATGTGTGTGTTTTTATCATTGTGGAAGATCTTATTTCTTACGAAATTGTGGATTATTCGGTGATCTATAGGCATTATATTTCGCATCAAGAGCCAGAACTTGTTGCCAAACAGCCATAGCAGAGGATATGTCGCTTGTATCGTTTACAATAATAAAAGCCGGAAGCTGTGATGTCTATCAAGATTTGTCATGAAAGATCACGATCCTACCTACTTCATGATTTTTTATTATTATTCAATACCATGATTATCTTACCTATTTGATTATAAGCCCGAATTTTCAATAAAGTTTCATTGCTGATTTCACTTCCTTGTTTTTCAATATTGTAATTGACACTACTACGTCTATTTTCGGTGTTACTATTTTTATCGTGAGTCGGCCTATAAAACTTTTGACTGAGGCCATTTTTGTTGGGATTTGGAAAGTTTCGGGGCTCTAAATCAGCCTTGATCTCTGTTTCTACGACTGCTGATCAACTTTCACAACCAGCCATGCAGGCAATTAAGTGTGTGGTCGTTGGAGACGGGTAAGTCGTTCGAGTAACATTTATTGTTGTCTTTGTTGTCACCTTCTTGTCCTGGCGACATCCTCAATCAACCACGGCCCACGGGGCGCCTCTCGAGGGCTCGACCTCATTCAATGCTCACTTTCACTCACATGCGACGTGTCTTTTACTTAGCCGATGCTGTAAATTTGCCTTAAATCTCCACTTAATGAAAGGATAATTGACGTCCAACTTGATTAGACCTGCATGTAATATGTTGATGGAGATCCAATTTGTATGAACAGGCAATGTCATCTTCCTGTTCTTCTGTGCTTTGGCCAGTACCCCACTTGACTTCCTTGTTCAGCTCAGCTCCCTTTCCTCTCAAGCAAGATAGTCCTCTATCTAATCTCCACACAGGCCATAGGAATCAGACTACACTATCAGTATTTCACTTCCTATTTGTGTTTAACCAATGTTTTTGGTTCAGGGCTCAGAGTCAAAGATTTCAAGTCTAAGGAATGCAATCAACTTTTATTTGAATCAATTCGGCTTTACAAGGCATTCTCCAAACCTCTCTTTCAACCATGCAAAGGC
>JAUKPP010287695.1:0-10342 GCA_032273245.1 Phyllaplysia taylori
AGGCCAGGCTCATCTATATATGATATATACATATGAGCCTGGCCTGCAACTGACAAAACATGTCAGTGGACGCTCGGCCTAATTGGAAATACGGAGAGATTCACCTCACGTACCGATAGGCCTATCTATTTTAAAGATATTTTGATATTACAAGCCACCATAAGAAAGAGTAAGAAATACGTGCGATGGTATGGATGAATCCAATGGAAACTGTTGCATCTGTCCTGTCTTCATCTCCCTTCCCTCTCACTGACCTCTCATCACCCCCTGCTGAGTAGTACGCGTGTTCAAAGCGAATACCGTACACTCGCACATGAGGTCCCTTTAGTTGTGATAACATAATGGGAATCGAAACGCGAGGCTTTCCATCCATGCGCGCATGCGTCAGTGTTTTTAATCAACAGAAATATGGAATGACTGGAATCAAAGTTACGCAGACGTGGAGGTGGGCATCCCTACCCATACGGTTGTTGGTCGCGGCTAATACTAAAGCGCGGATATCGGGGGCTTCTTTTTTTTAACCAGTCACATTTTTGCAGTTCCCATTATCGGCAGTTGTAAAAGCTATGCGCATTTTCGTGATATATTGATATTGAATTTTCGATTCAGAGTATGTCACATTCTGTTTGCTCTATACTTAATACATTTTTGGATGTAACTTGTATCTGATCTATATCTATATCTAGATCAGGATAGTGCATTCTCATGTAAAAAATGTGGTAGGATTTTTTACCCCGAGGTAGGATTTTTGGGGGGTAGATTTCGCTGGACACCCTGGGGATGATATCCTAATGCAAACATGCTTTCGTTTTGTTTAGATATTTTGCCAAATATTTACAGAAGATAGTGATTTTGACATCATTGGAAAGGGTGATAACACAGCTTTCTTTTGGTTTTAACACACTTGATGGATTGTTTGATTTCAGCGGCACGAGTCTGAAGGAGTTGTAGAATAAGAAAATTTTATGGAAAATCTGTGGGGTCAATTTCCTCTTGTTGCGGGGCGCGAAAGATGATGTAAGGGGATTGCCAAGCACTGACGTCTGAAGTTTGCGATTTTCATGTTTTATCAGAACCATCAGAAAGGATTCCTTCCTATAAATTAATTGAAAATACAGAGGTATTCACCTTACGTATCGGTATCTGTTTTAAAGATATTCCCATATACAAACCACCATACAAGAAAGACAGAAATTCGTGCGGTGGGATGGATGAATCTAATGCACACTGTTGCATCTGTTCTGTCTTCATCTCGCTGACCGCTCATCGCCCCCTGCTGAGTCGTACGCGTGTTCAAAGCAAATGCACTGCGTGAGGCCCCTTTAGTTGTGATAACATAATGGGAATCAAAATGCGAGGCTTTCCACGCGTCGATGGTTTTAGCCAACAGAGATTTGGAATGACCGGAATCAAAGTTACGCTGACGTGGAGGTGATCATCCCTCCCCATACGGTTGTTGGTAGCGGCTACTCCCAACTGAATTCAATTTATTACCCACATGCATGAAGTCAGTGTAGGGGTACTTTAACTTTGACTCCAGTGACTTCATTGCGAATCGGGAGCGCTTTTATTATCCAGTCAGAATTTTGCAGTTCCCGTGATCGGCAGTGGTAAAAGTTGTGCGCTTTGTCGTGATTCAATTGAATTCTCGATCCAGAGTATGTCACATTCTTTTTGCTCTGTACTTAATTACGTGTATATTATTTTTATGTAACTTTTATCTACATCTAGATCAGACCGGCGTTGTGATGTAATGGTTAGGTTCCTCGCCTGTCAAGCGGAAAACCCGAGTTTGATCCCACGCCTGTACGTTCTGGTTTTTTTTCTGCATGCAGGGATTTTTTCATCTCACAGCCTGGATTGGCTTTGACAGGCAGGGTCGAGGTAGCCCGGCTCTTAAATGACCTTACAGTGTTGCTAGGGACATTGGCCTAAAACTGGTAGCCAAACCATCTAAACCAGGATAGATGTGTTGTATTCTCATGTAAAAAAAAATGTGGTAGGATTTTTCACCCTGAGGTGGGATTTTTTTGGGTAGATTTCGCTGGACACCCTGTAGATGTTTCAAAGTCTAGTATACAAAGAACAGTTCTTTAAGAACTGCACTACAAAAAGTTTCTGCTCGATGGGTTAAGGAGCAGTGGTAGATGAGCACATAGCGCAGGTTGACATACGGAGTCATCTTGCAACAAGAGAATGCTACTCCATATATGGCAAACATCGCAAAGACCTGGATCCAAAAGTACGACTGGAGTGTCCTACCCCATCCCCCTCACAGTCCCTATTTAGCCCCTTCAGACTATCACCTTTTTGGGCCAGTGAAGTGCCATTTGGCTGGAAGGCGATTCGCCAACCAAGACAACCTTGTTGAAGCTTTTAAGGAGTGGTTGAAATCTCTTGACGTCAAATTCTTTAGGGAGGGTCTCTTCTCCCTGATCCAGCAGTGGACAAAATGTATTCATCGTGGTTGCGATTACGATGAAAACTAAAGCACTGCTCAAAGTATTTTGTGTGAAAGTTTTGTCACTTTCCCTCTTAAATTGTGGATTTTATAACCCTTTTCTGGTTTTCTGTGGGACAGCCCTCGTATATATATTAAAAAAATATCTACATATACAGTCGAGCACAGATTACTCGAACCCGCCGTACTCGAATTTACTGATTGCTCGAACAGAAAATAAGCCATTCCCCGGCTGAGCTGCTATACTTTCTTTGTATTAACAGCATGGCATTCTCGATCACCCTTACGGATGTCTCGAACACTTCACATCAAACAACCTGATCAAATCTGCCATTATTGGCTCGAACATATATTGCTGCGCGAGCACAAAGGGAAGACAAATGCAAGCGGGATGGTCAAGAACTGATCACGTGCGTCCTCGCATGTTGAAATGCATCATTACTACACATTTCCTGTAGATCTAGGTGTTGTGTGTGTAGGGCGCTAGAGCTTTTGTGACCCTACTGGCTCTACTACTGGCCATGTGGTAGGGAGGATGTGGGGATGGGAGTTTGTTGAAGACAGGGGATAGTGTGACGCGTGTATTTTAGCGTATGATGTGGGAATTTTTAAAAGAAGCCTAGAGAAGATGAGAGGGGAGTGATAGCCGCTTTATAAACTCTGTTTCACGCTAGCACTTGGAGAGAGAGAGAGGGAGGGAAAGAGGGAGAGAGAGAAACAAGAAGAAAGAAGAAACTGGACTCCGATTCATAGACCACCATACCAGCATGGGGAAGAGAAAATGCATTGCTTCAACTTCAACGTGGAAGGCAACACCGTAAGAGAGAATAAGAGAAGATAGCGAGAAAGAAAGAAAACGAGAGATAAGCAGTGGGAGAGAGAAAGAATCTGATGTAGATAGAGAAGCTGAGAGAAAGGAAACGAGAGAGAGATAAGGGGGGTAGAGAAGAGGAAGAATCTTCATGAAGAAACGGAATAGACGATTGTGATCGAGAAGGAAAATGAATGAAACCGGGTACCTGCCTCGATAACAGCGCTTGGGCGTGCCCACTGGGCGAAATCAACAGAGCAGCAGAAATGTTGGTTGGACTTTAGGGCCCGAGTAAAAAGAAATTGTATTTTGACCGGCGTTTTTACATACCATAGGTACTGCTCTTATCCCTGCTCTTATATTACATAATTACGGATTGCTCGAATTACTGATGTGTCGAACACATTTGTCAATCCCCAACGTGTTCGAGCTATCCGTGCTCGACTGTAATTAAAATTAAAACTGATGGTATCAAAAGATCCAGAGAGAGTGAAAATTGTGTTGAAGTGAATTTAAGGGTTAGGGTCAGTGTTTATACTGATGGCAATAAGTAGGGAAAAAACATAAATTTAATCAATATGTGAACAGTGAACTAAACTGAACTTGCATTTCCCCAAGACTGGTTTACAGTATATGGGCAAGGAAAAAATAATTTGAAAATGGCAAATTTGAAGGCTTCAAACAGAACTTTAATAAAAATTTCGGCTATTAAATGAAACTTAGAAACATTTTGTTTGAAGACTAGAAGAAATTTAATTTCTTCCAAAAGTTGCTGAGTTGAGCCAAGACAGTGTCGCTTGATTGAATCAGTAAAATAAATTACCTGATGTATGTAGATTGTTTTTTTAAAAAAGTCATGAAATCTACAGTTTCAAATGACAAAAAACCCATAAAGGGTCTTTTTTAGATATATATACCGATTTTTAAAAAAAAATCTGATAGAAATACTTGTAATGATAATTTAAAGCGTATCAGCTTACACTTGTGAAACCATTGTAGCAGAAGAAGAGACACAGGCCTAAAAATTACTATAATGAACTTGGCGAATCAAAACAAACATAGCAAAGCTTTCTATCTTTGAAGTGTTGGCTGCAGTACTACCCAGAATGATTTTTACATTGTCCTCACAGGTGATCAGTACATTGCCTCCCTGGATGACAGTCAAGTTGGAGAAGAAGAAGTTGGGGAGGTGACAGAAACCTCCATGGTGGACAACTGCATCTCGACCCAGACTCCTCAGTTTGATGACTTTGTGGAAGTGGAAACCATCTTTGTTTCTGCCACACGTCGTTCTGTGCAGACGCAGACTGATCCTCGTCTCAAAAGGAAGAAGTTTGGGCCACTCAATCAAGATGCCGGTATCGATGCCATGGATTTTGATGAATATGAGGATGATGTTTACCGCAGACGCAGACGGAAATTGGAGGAGGATTACGGATTGTTTGAGGACAGTGAGCCGAGAAGGAAAACAATTCGTCGCAACACAGAGGAAGCCTTAAAATGTCCATTCTGTGAGAAAGCTTTCATCGGTCTTGTTAAACACATCAAGGGAAAACACAGGGATGAGCACAGCTATGAAGAAGAGATGAGGAATGCCAAATGGAGGGAGAGAATTATGAAGGTGAGTTTAAGCTTCTTAAATATGAAATAAAGGAGTAAAATCATTGAATGGTGCAAAGATTTTTCTTTACTATTAATTTTAAAAAGAAAAGATCTATCTGAAAAAGGTCAGGTTTCTGGAATTGCTCGGTCGTTGTTTCACCTTGGAGTTGAGTTCTAAGTACGTTTATATCAGGTCTTGATCTTTCTGGGTTTTTTTTTCTTCTTTTTTTTCTTTTTGGTTGTTTTCTTTTTCCATTTGAGTAGGAGTTCCGTCAGTTCCGGAATAGACCCCCCCCCCCCTGAAGAAAAAGCAACTGTGTTTCCGAAAAGATTATAGTATTTTATTTACATATACATGGGTGATCAGAAGAATGTGCTTTCAGCTGTGTGCAACAGTGAGTTCAGCATTTTGCTGTTCTGTTCCTTATTTTCATTCCATTTTCCTCATTTTTGCGCTTGATGTTCCTCGAAATCGTTTTCATTGGTAGGCATGTCTGCATGTTCTCCAAAGCATAGCGGAAAGTTAAGAAACTTTGTCAGTACCACTTGAAGTACTGCTGAATTTAGGGGAAGCTATGCATATTATATGCAGTGATAAAAGAAAGTTGAAAACCCCTCATCTGTACCTTCCATCCATACAAGGGTGGCAGGCCTAGATGATGACGATGATGATGAATGTTGTAAATGCATTATTATTTTGCACTTCTAATCTCTTCCCCCTCCCCCCCTCTTTTTTTTCCCCTTTCAAAAGGTTTCTACGATTGGCATTGACGAGTCTGGGGAAACGTGCACAGAATGTGGCAAAGTCACTAAAAACATGAAGAGACACATGGAGCTTCATCAACAAAACAGAATGCAGATACCCTGTCCTATTTGTTCCAAGGTTTGATATGCAATGAAATTACTTGGTATTTGCATTAAAACGAATTTCCAAACATCAGTCATCACAGTGTAAAATCAGGTGTTTGCTATTTGTGAAAAACTTCAATCTATCTTGTAGAAAATTTAGATACCAAAAATTTTCCTTTTTAGGTTGCCTTCCATCAGGGGAGCATTTTTCTGCTGGGATTTTTTTCCCTCTCAGCCCGGGCTGACCTTGGCAGGCAGGGTCAAAGTAGCCTGTGTCGCCCGGCTGGCCTTGGCAGGCAGGGTCAAAGTCGCCCATCTCTTAAAAGACCATACAGTGTTGCAGTGAACCTAATACTAATACCCCCCCACCCCCCACCCCCCAAAAAAGGAGTTTACTTTTGAAAATGATGCTCTCTTAAAGTTTAGGGACTTGAAGGAAATGGACAGACCGTAAAAGGCTCTCTCACTTATTAGCAGCTTTAGCGGAGAGAGTCCATATCTTCAGCCGTGGGACGTCCTTTGTCATTTAAGATTTCAAGTAAATCCTTTGGAGAAAAATTTATTTCCTTGCTATTTTGCAAAGTTCAATATATTGATAAAGGACGATCTATGTTTATTCTGCTGGGAATTTTTCTTGCCTTGAGGTATGCTTGATGAAATTATAGTCAAAGCGATAGCTAATTGTAGGGCCTGTTTTATTGATATGACACAGAAAGTATCTACATATTAATTGAAGGCTTTCTGTGCTCTTCTTTGCAGGTGGTACTGAAAACTGGTATGAGTTCCCATATGAGGACTGTGCACTCTGGCCGAAAACCATACAAATGTCCCCACTGTGACTATGCTTCAGCTTTCAGAGGAAATCTGAACACCCATATTAAGGTAATGGCTTCTGTTTTTTTTTTTTTACATTTTGAAATCTGATTTTCCTGACTTTTATTTCTTTACACTGCTCTTACTTCACTTTAAGTTTTGAATGCAGTTTGGTCCTCATTAAGATACTGTCGAACACAGATAACTTGAACTTGCGGTGCTCAAATTTAGGAATTGCTTGAACAGCATGCCATTCCCTACATGAGCTGCTATACCTTCTTTCCATTAATGCACAGCATTCTCGAACGCCCTTATGGGTGTCTCGAACAGCCTGATTAAATCTGCCCTTATCGGCTCAAACTTTACTTGCCGCGTCAGCACAATGGGAAACCAACACAAGCAGAGTGATCAAGAGCCCACCATGCACGTCCCCACGCAGTTGGTGTAAAAAAAGGAACATTATTACACATACCTGTAGATATAGGCGTTGTATGTGTAGGTTGCGAGAGCTCTCCTGACCATATTGGCTGTACTACTATATTACTAGCCACGTAGGAGGGGGATGCAGGGGGGCGGGAATTGGTTGAAGACAGACGATAGTGTGACTCATGTGTTTTAGCATATGTGGGGATTTTGAAAAGAAACCGAGGCGGGTAGAGAAGATGAGAGGGGAGTGATAAACTTTGCTCATGCTGGGACTGGGATAGAGAGAGAGAGAGAAGAAAAAAAGAAACTTGACTCCGATTTATAGACGAGAC
Organism: Phyllaplysia taylori; assembly: GCA_032273245.1. NCBI lineage: Eukaryota > Metazoa > Mollusca > Gastropoda > Aplysiida > Aplysiidae > Phyllaplysia > Phyllaplysia taylori. The sequence goes on from JAUKPP010287695.1 coordinate 7,295, forward strand.
AATACCAGAAGTGCAGAGAGAGATCGAAAGATAGAGAGAAGGAAGAAAGCGTGAGAGAAGCAGAGGGAGAGATTAGTTTAATTTTAAAGTAAATTGTTTATAGAGACGCCAGTATCTTTGGCTGTTTTAGCCGGCAGGGGGAGAGAGAAAGAACCTGATGTAGGCGGAGAAGCTGAGAGAAAGAAAAAAAAAAATGAAGAGAGAAAAAGAAAAAGAAGAATCCTTGCATGAAATCGCTGAATAGACTGTTGTGAAGAAAGGAACAAAGTAAAACGAATGAAACCAGATGCTTTACCTGGAAAAGCAGCGTCTGCACTGAGGCACTAAGTGAAATCAACAGAGATGGAAACATTTTGCCCAGACTTTGATGTCAGAGTAAAATAAATTGTATTTTGACTGGCGTTTTTTTAGTAGCTACTAGCATATATTATACTTCCCCTATCTTTGCTTTTAAATGACATGAAGACAGATTGCTCGAATTATGGATGTGGGGAACACATTGCCAAACCCCGTGTTTGAGCTGTCTGTGCTCAACTGTATTACTTTTGTTTAGAACAACTTCAGTAAATACAGGTTTATCTGCTCTCTGTTAAAACGAAATTCATGACTGCATATTAGATGAAAGTATATTGTCATCTAGATTACTGCAATGCGCTTTTGACACGTGTACCATCTTATTTGATAAATAGAATGCAAAAAATTCAGAACAGTGCAGCCAGGCTAGTAGTCAGAAAAGGCAGAGATACTGAGTCAAATGATATTCTGAAAGAGTTACACTGGCTGCCAGTTGAAAAGCGAATTGATTTTAAACTTGCATGTTATACTTATAAATGTTTACACAAATTAGCACCATCTTATTTGCAAGATCTTGTAGAGATATATCAGCCCGGCCGTGCTTTGAGGTCGTCAACTAATTATGTTTTACTGAACCCTTGCCTTTTATCCACTCGTTTTGAGGAAAGATCTTTGTCAAATGCAGCCCCTAAGTTATGGAACACTCTCTCAAGCACGACTCAGAATAGCAAGAACTTTAAATATTTTAAAAGAAATCTTAAAACTTAACTTTTCAGAGCAATATATTTATAGCGCACAGTGATTGATGACTTTTATACAGATGAAGAAGCTTTTTGTCTTATGTAAGGTTTCCTTTTAACGACATGGTCATTTATATCTTTCTTCTTTATACAATCCAATGCATATTATGTATGAATGTCATTTTTACCATGTATGTGAATGCCTTTTATGTCCGTGATTACATATATATATATCTGTATGAGCGTCATCGAGCACTTTCAGTGGATTTTAGGCGCTATTCAAACTAATTATTATTATTATTATTATAATAGGGATATGTGTCTTGCCCATATGGGTGCTGGGTATGAACATTTTTGTTTTGATTCGATTTGGCAAAGTAGTCACTACATTATGAACTATTGTATTAAGAAGTGATTAACACTTCGTAGTTACTTTCTGCATGTAAAGGATTTTTCATGGTCTAGACGTTATGGTGTTGGTCTCTTATCTCAATTTGGTCGCAGGTTCAATCCCAGGCAGTGCAGGCATTTATTTCTTCTTCTTCTGTACCGCGTCGATTCTTTTAACTTTACTCTTTCCTATTCTTTCTTTAGCTTGCCCTCCCCACTCTCTTCTGAGTCTCCTCTCGTCTTATCTTGTCTGCTTAGTCTGTTCGTCTTCTCTCATTCGTCTACTCCTCTTGCAACCACACCTGTGATCTTAGGGTAGATGATATCCAACACTTAGTCTTCTTGGATAATGATAAAAAATCACAGAGGCCACATGTGCACATTGTGCATGTTAAAGATTCCATGGTGGCTGAAAATCGAAAAGAGTAGGCCTGCTAGGTGGTCACCCAGGACTGATTAAAAATTAATTCCTACCCAAATAATTTGGAACGTTTCTTGGCATCTAAATTACCTTACAGGGCCAGTGGAGCCAGAAAACCCCAAACAAACAAACAAACGAACGATCGGTGCATGTATGCACTGAACCAAATTAGGCATCCAGCCACTTAATGCATTTATCACAAGCGGAAGGGCCCTGGTTGTGTGAATCTTTGTCTTTCTTAGCTGACAGACTTTAAAGGGTCATTATATAGTCTCTTGGGTTAAAGTTAATCTGTCTTATGTGAGAAATATTATTCTTTCTTGCAGGGTATGCATTTGCACACTCGTCAGTATCTGTGCAACACATGCAAAGCTGCATTCAAGACCCTCGGAGCTCTCATTGGTCACACAAAGAGGGTCCACGAAAATTGGAAATCTCCGAACCAGAAAATTTTCATTTGCTCAGTTTGCGAGAAGAGGTTTACAAAGAAATATCATGTGGACAGGTATGAAAATATGTTGTATTGCTGTAGTAGATTTGACCATGATGTGCAAGTTGCCTGTCCTGAGATCAATTCTTGATTGGTAAAAAAAAGTCATACTTCTGAAATGATTTGTTCAAGTTAGGTAATGGTTGATGAAGAATTTCAGTCTCCAACCCGCAAAATGAATCATTTGGTTCTCATGTAACATTCTTCCTTTTCCTTCTTGTTTTCAATTGTGAAAGTGTCATTTTTTAAATGTATTTTTGCATTCTAGGGCTGGGACCTGGGTATAAATTTGTTACCTGGGTAGAGCTGCCAAGTGTCACGCATTTCGCGGGACAGTCCCGCTTTTTTACCCTTTGTCCCGCCGTCCCGCACGCGTAAAAAAACTCTTCAAAATGTCCCGCTTTTTTGCGAAGTCCGCACGGCAGGAACATTCATTTATAATTATTTCTTTTCGCAGTCATCGGTCAGCAGAAATTTTTATTCTCCACTCTTTCTCTCATAAGTTTAGAGAAAACCGGATGTTCCTCCACTCTTCAGCTCATAAGTTTAGAGAAAACGGATGTTTCTCCACTCTTCCGCTTAGAAGTTACAGAAAATTGAACATCCCTTTTAGTGTGGCTTGGGAAGCTCATAAACTGCTCCAGAAAAGAACAAATTGTAAAAGTAGCAATTACACTTGGAATGACATCCGAGAACCATGTCTAACAACATAT
>JAUKPP010287706.1:0-10342 GCA_032273245.1 Phyllaplysia taylori
TGAACCCCCCCCCCCCCCCCCCCCCCCCCCCCACCCCCACACAAAAAAAAGGCTCTGAACGCTGTACAGTGCACATTGATTTTCAACACAACTGACAAATCAAAGACAGTTAATGTACATCTAAAACCAAATACCAACACACCTACACACACCAATAAGCACACACACACACACACACACACACACACACACACACACACACACTTACGCTCCCTTCTCACACTCGTGAAAGCTACTGGCATAGGGTGGTGTTAGATAGATATGTCTTCAGATACATATTTAAATTGATTATTAAAAACTAGACGATGAATAGCGGGGGCGTTTTATCTGAAAATTGTACGATCCTGCTTGTTTGGCTTTTATTATTTATAGTCAGCTTTGAAAAATATCGAAGACATCAGCGATACTCGTTTCCATTACATTGTAGGATGACCTTCTGACCTTGATACTGGGCCAAGTAATTGTTGGATCTTAGTCATTTGAAGTTGCCTAGTTATATAGATTTTGTCTAATACGTCCTTTTGGGGAAGTTTCAAAGGTCTACTATAAATGATGATCAAGACAGAAAAGTCTTAAAAATTCATTAATTTTATTTTGATGGCGTGACCTCAACCTTTTTTCACGTTTCTTTTCACGTATCTTCTTAAGTTGTGTATTTAACATACTTATACCAAAGTATGCTTGAAATACAAGTTTCCATTTAAATACGACTGATGTTTCTATAATAACCTAGTTTGCTATTCATAGCTCTTTTTTTTTTATTTGATTTTAGTTCTCATTTGAACTCCGAATTTTGAGATTCCAGTTAAGTTGTGTTCTGTATTCTTGTCTGAATACCTTGAACTAAAAGGACTGGACTATGCAGACGGTCTATTCAACTTCCGGTCTCTTTGGGTCTTTCGATGTTTTATACCAAGAAAGTTTGTCTCGATTCCCTTATTTACAAGGTGTTCTTTTTTATATTGATCGATTCTAAACTGAAGTAACTCGAAGACGGTAAGAGATATAAGCATTCTGTTTTCTAACGATTAATTCTCACCCATTTAATTTTTTTCTGGTACCGAAATCAACTGATTTCATGAACACACGACGCGATAGCCCCAAATTGCCCGAACAACCATGATTTTTGGAGCACAAAAATTTCACTAATCTTGCATAAATCAAGTGCGTCTTGTGGGTTTACAAGAAGATCGCGTCAGAGCAGCTTTTGAGAAAATTCAAACTGAGCACAGCAAGAAAAGCAAAATAAAAAAAACCTATCAGAACTTGGTATGAAAATTTCGTAGTAGCTAGTAATATAGATTGATATAACAACGAAGATAACAAGAGGTGGACTTCCGAATTGCATTGTGCCTGGTAAATTGATAAAGACGACTTTATTAATTTGATTCTCCCAGAAACATCCATCGCATTCTAACTTTGAACAATAAAACACAAATTTCTTTTTCGTAAAACATAAAACCAGAGCGTTGTAGATTTAGCATCCCAGACAAAACTTTAAATGGCCAGAGAATGTTCAAAAACCGTTTACTTTTATCACTTACCGTTTTAGAGTTATTCGAGTTTAGAATCGATCAATATAAAAACACCCTGTATTATGGCGTCCGTGGCCTAGTTAGGCTGCCGGATCCGTAATTCTACTGAAGAGTGGGGTTGGGGGTTCGAATCCTTGCGGAGGTCCAATGTTGTGTCCTTGGGAAAGGCACTTTACACAAATTTCCTCACTTGGCCCAACTGGTAACGGGAAACTCGTGCGCTGCTCTTGTGACGACCAGCAGTGATGTTTGTGTGAACGATTGTTGTTCACTAGAATGTTGATTTGTTCCTATTTAGGCTTATATTGTATTACTGTTTTTATGAATTAAGCTTGCATTTGTATCACCATTGTAAAAACGAATTTCCCAACGGGAATAAACAAATTAAGAAAACTAAATTACCATTTATATACGTTGTTTCACTTTACTCAGTACTGGTTAACCATCATGCCTAGTGTAAAAAGAACGCCAAAGAAATCTTCTATAATTTCTTTCCTGTTGTCGCTTTTTAGGTTTTTTCTACTTAAAAGGATAGTTTAGACAAAATTTCAGTTGTAGTAACCATGAAGAAAACCTAGAACTAACCAGCTACCAACCACCTCGAAATAAATACATGAGATAAACTGTCCCATCTAAGATAGACATTTAACTCAGATCAATATCAATATCGATGCCGTCGTCTTTAGAACTTTCTCTCTCCCTTCTTTTTGCACTCAAATTTCGATCCTTAATTTGTTTTCCGCGTTTCAAGCAGAGCGAATATCCATTCGTTTGCACTTGCAAATATCCATGTCTGGGTGTGCCCCGGTCGCTCTGTGCATTTTTTTTTCTTATTTGTGTGCTATTTCTTATTTAAAAGGCAAATTTATTGGTCACTGTAGTAATATTGTGTTGGTGTAATAAATTCTTGACATAAATAATGCATAGTATAAACGCTAATACAATTACGCAGGTGTTTTTTTTTTATGAGCGAGGGTTACGTCGTTTGCGTTGTATGTGTATCTTAGACCGAAGTGACTTAGCTATTACCTTCAAAAGGGGAAGCAATCCATTGTAATGTAATGTAATATACTCGTCTATCTATCGTTGTGAGCGAATGTATTGTTTACGTTTACATGTGAAATGAGAATCTTTGCAATGCTTACTGTCTGGTTAAAGCTTCACATTTCTTTTGTTGGTCAAAACAGTTTAAAAGATGTATCGTATCTTGTCGTATAAATGCATACGAAATCAACACTGATACAAAAGATTAGGCCTTTATCCTTTTTCTTCGTAGCTTTATATCCTAATTACTGCTAGAGTGTTTGTTTTTTAGTGTGGCTTCATTACTTGAGTCGAGGATTTTTTTCCTACCTTTTCTGTTTGGTTTGGTTTGGTTACCAGTTTTACGTCTCCTGCAATACTTTAAGGTCATTTAAGAGACGGGCTACTTGTACCTTGCCTGTCGGGGCCAACCCGGGCTGAGAGGGGGAAAATCCCAGCATAAAAAAACCCGCAGATCGTACGCAACTTGGTTCAAACTCGGGTCTTCAGCATGGTAGGCGTAGAGCCTAGCCATCACAGGACAGATACCTTTTTGTTCTTATTCTTTTTTTATATAAGTAAATTTTTTATACAGCGCGCTACATTTTTTTTATGCTTTTTAGAAAAAAAATAGAATAGCAATTTTTTTTTGCTGTTGCAGAAGTTTCATAATTTTTTTGTAGTCATGCGCTTGTCTTCAAGGAAGTTTGTTTGTTGCTGCTATTTTCCCATTTGTACAAGTTGCATAACTTTGCTTTATCGTGTGTCTTTTCGTTAGTTTGTAGTAGCCATTTTTGCCCATGCAGATGCTGCATAATTTTGCTTTAGTCACGAGAAAGGGGAAACAAGGAAATTAAACGTTCGAGGGGTGGGGAGGGGGAGGGGGGTGTTGAAGAGTTAAGGTATGTGATAAAAATGCTTTTATACTGTTGCTCCTCAGTGTAACATTGCTTTTTCAGAGCCGTAAACGCCAATCCAGGCTGACGTTATGGGGCATCCTCAGAACTGATGTCCCTTTAAATTTGACATTTGTTCAAAGAGCGCGACTGCAGTTATTCGTATTAATGTCACAGTATTACTGAAAACGGATGTGAGAACGAATGGCGACTGGCGGGGGAATATCTAAGAAGGATAGGATACTCAAGATTTGATATTACTTGACCCAGACAGGGACTTTGCCATTGAATTGGTCGTGCTGACATTATAAGCTTGTTTTGTGGGTAGACAGAACCAACAGTCTACTTCCTCAGTAGCAAATAGTGCCCAGTTTTATGTCTTTTCGGTTATAAATAATTCTTTCTTAAGACCAAATTATGCTATAGCTGCGAATTTAACGATCGAAGCTCTCCAGGGGAATAAAAGACTACTATCTCCGTATTTCGTACATTCTTGACTTAACGGAAAACTGAAACCCGCAACAGAATTGTCACATAAGGCATATTATATACCACCTACGAGGACTTGAAATCCACCCCGCCCCCAATCTTTCTCGCTCTTCCTCCTACTTTTCCACCTCCTTTTTCCTCAACCTCCTCCTTTTTCTCACCCTCTTCCTCCTTCACTTCATCTCGTCCTCCACCCATCTCCGTCCCCACAATCCCTCAAGCCATTCCGACCTTACAGAGTTGCATGGGGCGTTAAACCAAAACCAAACAAATCAAGCCGTTCCAAACCCCACTTCTTATCTTAAATGCTCTTAGTGAGAAAGACCTCAATATGGCATGCTTTCACACAAAAAACTAAAAAACAGATGGAATGACCCTCAAGGGAAAGGAATACCACAATGAGAAAAAAGAGGCTAAAGCAGCCAAAGTTCTGTTGCTTCTATAAATAAATGACTTCTAACAAACTAACTAATCTGTGTTAATCAGTCTAAAAGTCTTGAATGTCTTAAAGAAATGGTCGAGTTAAGCTCTCAGTCGACAGGCATTTCATTTTCTTGATCTTGTTGTGGTCTATCTGAAATAGGATTTCTATAAAGGCGCTACTTTTGCAACCGGCGCTGGGGTGTAATGGTTAGACTCTTCGCCTGTCAAGCGGAAGACCCGAGTTCGATCCCCACGTGCGGACAATCTGAGGGGGGTGGGGATGGGGGGTTCTGGGATCCCCCCCTCTCAGCCCGGGTTGGCCCTGGCAGACAGGGTTGAAGTGGCCCGTCTCTTAAATGACCTTACAGTGTTGCAGCCACCATTTTGACAATTTGCTGTTTCTGTCTATGTTTCTATCTGTTATAATTATATACATCTATCTTTCTATCTATTTACCTATCTGTTTATCCACCTATCCATCCATCTATCTTCCCATCTATCTATTTGTCCATCTGTCTATGTATCTATCGATAGTTGATTGATCCCTCCCTCTCTGTATTCAGAAATCTAAGTACGTGTACCATAACATTGCAGCCAGACATATTTCATTGTGACACCTTGCGTATTATTCTTTTTGTAGCTGTTGAGAATACAACCTCAATTTCTTCACTCTTCCATGCAGGTGTGTGTGTGTGTGGGGGGGGGGGGGGGGCTTAAAGTGTCAAGATAAGTATGGTGGCTTATATTGACTGTTCTGATGTCCTGCCTATATGCTATCAATTCTATAACGTTGCGCCTTTTATTTGTATTGAAGAATTACATGTATTTCGTCATATCCACGCTCAGGTTCAATTCATTTATCAAATCATTGCATGGGTTGTCATGACATTTGCAAGAAATCCCAAGTTTTGCGGCCTTTGGCTTTTAACAACTTCCCATGAAATCCCACAAATCACAACTCTTAAGTGAATCTTGATATCGATCTGTGCAATCTGTTTACACTTCGGATCCCTCTGCGTCATCGATGCTCAAAAAGATCAGTTAGCAACTTTTCTCTCTCTCTATCTCCCTCTCTCTGTGTCTCTCTTTCCATCTCTCTCTCTCTCTCTCTCTCTCTCTCTCTCTCTCTCTCTCTTTATATCATTTTTCTCCGAACTTCCTTCGGATCAAGTTTGGCGTTTAAGAGGGTGTTAAGAAGATTATGTCTTTAGAGCATCGCGATTTCATTCGGGCTTTTGGCTGTTTTCTTTCATATTTTGGCATATTTATTTTTTTGTTTGCTTGCTTTGGGTTTTACGGCTCCTTTCGATGCCATTATGTCACATCGGCATCTGGATTTCTATTTCCGATATATGTAAGTTTGATTGCCTCAATGATTTGCCGATCCAGACTGCAGACGAAAGAAAGAGAAGGAAAGAAGGAAGATGTCTTACATTTGTATCGAGATGTGAATAGAATAAGCATTATCTTATCATTAACGCACGTAGGCGGTAGATCTACATATTAGTACCGGTATATCCCGAGCCCACAGAGGTTTGGATTGGTATGATTTGTAGTTTTACGTCCTTCGCAACACTTTAATGTCATTTGCCCACCGGGCTGAGGGACTACTCCAAGCAGGAAAACGCAAATCCTCCGCAAGAGGGATTGAACTTGGGTCTTTCCCGTGATAGGCTAGGGGCATAACTATTCCACCACCGACGCCAGTGCCCATAGAGGGAAATATTGTGCGCGTTTGTGAATGTGTGTGTGGGAGAGTGTGTGTATGTGTGTGTGTGTGTCTGTATATGTGTGTGTGTGTGTGTGTCTGTATATGTGTGTGTCTGTATGTGTGTCCGTGTGTGCACGTTTGTGAATGTGTGTGGAAGAGAGAGTGTGTGTGTGTGTGTGTTTGTTTGTGTGTGTGTGTATCTCTCTCTCTCTCTCTCTCTCTCTCTCTCGCTCTCTCTCTCTCTGCGCTTTTGTGTGTGTAAGAAAAGGGATTGGTGGGAAGAGGTGATAGAAAATATAGGCGGCATTTTTCTTTCTTTCGTTTTTTACCATTTTTCTTGAAATCTGTTGACACCTTCGATCTGTTTACGTCATTTACGTTGTCAAAGAATCAGTATCAGATTTTTTTTCTCTTTTGAATCGAGGATCGTTCTGAAAGCGCCTGGCATTTAAGAGAGAGTGTGTCAAAGGGATTATGTCTTTAGGGCACAGCGGTCTCAATCCTTTTTTTTATATTTGTTTTCCTTCATTTCGTGCGTGCGTGTTTCTCGCATGTTGTTTATTTGCGCGCGCGCGTGCGTGCACATCCGGTCCAGCGTTTGTGGGCAGACAGAGAGATACAAGAAAGGCGATAGGTCTCTTTTGTTCTTGTTGTCGTGTTTAGAAAAGTTGGATGTAACTTTGTATAGGATTAGGAGTGTACACAGACAGTAATGAACAGAGGGGTTGTTGTTGTTGTTGTTGTTGTTGTTGTTGTTGTTGTTGTTGTTGTTGTTGTTGTTGTTGTTGTTGTTGTTCTAGTTCTTGTTTGAAAGAGGGGCCCGGCGGTGGGGGGGGGGGGGAGGTGGTGGAAAGGATAGGAGGGATCTTTCTGTGCAATATTATACCCCCCACGCACACACACACACACACACACACACACACACACACACACATGGAAATCATGACACCGGCGTCTGTGGTGTAATGGTCAAGCTTTTCGCCTATCACGTGGAAGACCCGAGTTCAATCCTACGTGTAAACGAGCATCTGCGTCTTTCTACTGGAATTTGTCCCTCTCAGCCCGTATTGGCTCTCACAGACAGGATCAAAGCAGCACATCTCTTAGATAACCTTACAGTGCTTCAAGGAACGTAAAACTTAAAACAAAATCAATCCATTTTTAAGAGGTTTTCCAGCGTCCCACGTTCGTTATAACCACATGCCTGTATGGGCAGTCCTTATGCCAGCCATGCCCTTTTTCAATCCTTAACGTTGGCAACTCTTTCTAATTAGATAATTAATTGAAAGGGGCTAACGTTTTTTCAAAACTGGATTATTTCCACTGTTAGAAGTTCTGAGATATTGGCAAAAAAATTTAATGAAGGAAGCTGGTTTTAGAGGCACGGTCATTTTTTCTCTTAAGAAATTAAGAGAATCAACGGGATTTGAACAGAAGTAATATTTTGACCCATTACACTTGTGATCATGGCGAATTCGATTCCATGGAAAGTAGATTTTCAATTAACTTCGACATAACCTAATTTTGAAAAATATAGTCTATGATTTTGTTTCTTCCTTTATCATCTCTCTTTTCCACCACTCTCTTAGTATCTCTATCTCTCTCTCTCACTCTCTCTCTCTCTCTCTCTCTCTCTCTCTCTCTCTCCATCTCTCTCTCTCTCACTCTCTATTCCTACATGTGTTTATCTTGTCTGTCTACGTTCGTTTACTCCTTCTAGCGATGGGTCTTGTCTTTTTCCTTTCAATTTTTTTCTCTGTCCGCCTCTCTATTTCATCTTTCATTCTCTCTCTCTTTCTCTTTCTCTCTCTCTCTCTCTCTCTCTCTTTCTTTCTCTCTGTCTTCTCCACTCGCTCACCCACTCCCTCCATGTTGTCTCTCCGGACCGAGAGGGCATATTTTATATATTTCCTTGCCTTACTTGATTTAGATTTAGTTCTAATAATCGTGTAACACTATACAATGGTCATTTACGAAATACAACCTGCTATTTTGACATCCATCCCTGATCTGACCTAGTCGGAGTTTCAGGAACTTCGAAAAAAGGGGGGTAATGACCTGAAACTCTAGTCCGAGACCTTTCTGATTCACCGGAAAAAAATTGTGGTTTCATATAATTTTATTTTTGTAGCTCAGTCTATATCATTATGCACAGTGACCTTTCTTTCTAAGGCTACGCGCCCACAGTCCCCGCGCAGACCGTACAGAAAAAGTGCAGTTGTGTTCAACACTTTATTTTACTATTAAAACGTCTGACCGAAGCCATCTGGCTGCTGTGACAAGCCTTATAGTAAAACTAGCTGGGACGCCGGATTCGCCCTGGTAATATGGGAGCAAAAAACGAAGAGAGAGAGAGAGGGAGAGAGAGAGAGAGAGAGAGAGAGAATACATAAAGAGTTTTATCCTGATCCCAGGTTCGACTTCATTCCCTACGAATGCATGCACGCATGAGTGTTTGGAGTTCATGTCAGTCAGTGCGTGCGGGAAAGTTGCGTGGCGCACTCGCGTCGAACACATCTTGAAAACGTGTCTATTGTTTCGTTTCTCAGTGGAATTATCATAAATACCAAAGAAGGACGGGAACTTTTTGTGAAATATACTTTTTTAAATTCAGGAAATAAATAAATGAATAATCCTATCTTGTTGCAGGCATCTGCCAACTGTCAACTCTGTAGCAGTTGTAGTTTTATGGAAAACGTGACACATAATGTGTTTCCAAGTTGTCAAATATGTAATAGATGTAGTTTTAAACATAACCGCACTTTTTCTGTACGGTCTGTGTCTTTTGGTGTCATGGTTAGGCTCTTCGCCTGTCACGCGGAAGACCCGAGTTCGATTCCAAGCGCGGGCGATCTGGGTTTTTTCTGCTGGGATCTTTTCCCGTCTCAACCCGGGTTGAACCTGACAGGCAGGGTCGAAGTAACCCGTCTCTTGAATGACCTTACAGTGTTGCAGGGGACAGAAAACTGGTAACCAAACCAAACCAACACACCATTCTGAGTACAATGAATAGTAAAGTATCAATTTTTGTGTGCAGCACGTTTGTATTCGTTCACTTGCTTTCTTGTCTCGTTATAAGTATTTATTTGCATTGGGTCTAATGTAACTTTCGGGCTCAGCGTTTCCATTGCGAAGTTCACAGCTGTGAAATCTTGCCTTAAGTTTGGGTAGAAATAAACAAAAGAAATCAGATCTGAAGGTCAAAATGTAAAGGGTGAGGGCATTTAACTAGCCCTCGTTAATTCAAGGTCACCGCCCTTGTTGACTCAAGGTCACCCATTTACGTAAGACAAAGCGTACTGACCTTGCAAATCGAGAACGTTGTTTTCCACTCCGTCTTCAGAATGACTTAATTCCGTCTCTATTTTCCTATCAATTCTAGTTGTTGTTGTTGTTGTTGTTTTTTGGGGGGGTGTTGTTTGGTTACCAGTTTAACGTTAATGAAGAATTCGGATAAGCAGGAGTAGTCATTACTTGTGAAATCCAGACAAAGGATTTATTCTTTTCTGCAAGAGGGGATCACATTCCACATCATGATTTCTCAAGGTTTAGACTATCTATTAACTCATTTCATGGGAGGGGAAAGGGGGGGGGGGAGCTAAAAACGAAAATCTTACTCAACGACATCTCAAAACGGGTTCCAAAAGAAGGCATTTACATTGGCATGACAGCAGATCAGCAAAAGATATCAAAAGCATGCATTTCATTGATACAGTAGCCGAGAAAGAGAGTTAGGGGTGTGAACTTGCTCATGATATGGCATTGCAAAATTTAATTTGAATTTTTGTTTGGTTTTGGTTTTACACCTCTTTTAATACAGTAGGTTCGTTGTAGAGGCGCACTACTTTGACCTTGAAAGTCAAGTCCAACCCAGAGTGAGAAGGACACAAGATCCCAGCAGAAAGACGGAGATATTTGTCAAATCTGGGGATCCAACTTCCGCCATCTTGATTTCGGTTCCTTACTCTTCTAAAGCCATTCCAATAAACGACTAAATTGCCCGGATTTTGTCGTCCCCGGTTTTTGTGCTGCCAAAAACTCTCCGGAAACACTCGCTTCATCAGGGTGGATAGGTAAGGTGACATGAAAGTTTGGTAGAAGAGCTCTCCGAGTCAGTCACCAGGCAGGACAAGTCTGAGTTACAAAGAGGATTTGGTAAAGATATTTGAGTGTAGGGAATTGAAATTTGGATGGGCTTGATGTCTGGGTTTTCCAGTTCTAAGGGCCTCTTTTTCTGGGGGTGGGGGGGGGGGATGGGGGTGGTG
>JAUKPP010287728.1:0-10340 GCA_032273245.1 Phyllaplysia taylori
CACACACACACACACACACAGACACACACACCCCCTTTCCTTCCCCCCAAAAAAAAAAATTAAAAAAGAAAGAAAAAAACAACCCCAGAAAAACGACCCAACCATCTAAAGACGATGATAACTAGAAACATAGCATCTTGTCTGCCTTGATCAAGTGGGTAGTTGGCTCCCTCACTGTCTTTCGGAGTGTTACTATTGTACTCATCTTTTTCCTGGTGGTGAAACTACCTTAAAGTATTGATAGTGTTGTAAAACCTTTACCAAACAATTAAATGACCCCTTATTGATATATCTTTTTGACCCCCGTTGTATTTTTGTATTTCCGAATGTGACAATAGTTATGATTACGCTTTTTGTCACTTTGACAGATTCATCTTTTCCTGTGGGTTTAAGTTATTCAATATTTTGATGTCATTTAAGTCTATGAGTCATTTTACTCTTCTGTGAAGCACCATGAGCTTGAAATATTCGAGGGAAGACGCTATACAAATACCATTATTATTATCATTGTTATCCAAATCAATGACTCGGCATTATAACCTTCACTCTAAACAATGCTCCAAGCACTGGGTGTCTGTTAGAGTTTGAGATTTCATGCCGTGTCCTTTGTCCCTGGCAGGAAATCCGTAACCGCCACTGGCTCCAGGTGATGCAGGTCACTCACAGCTCCTTCCAGCTGGAGGGAAACGTCTTCAAACTCTGCCATCTGCTGGACATTGGACTCATCAAGTATGTAGCAGTAGCCACTTGTGCCTAGTGTCCCTTTTTCTTTTTTGATAAGATATGATAAGATGTTCCTTATTACCTGAAAAGGAAATTTGGTTTCACAGGTTTACAAACCGGTACAATGGCAACATCAGTACACTAAAAATAATACATATATCTGACATTCATAACGATTAAGTGTAGACATGATAAAAACAGCACATTCAAGATTGGTTAAAGGACTTTGCTATTACCCTCATGGCAGTGAGCAAAAACCAAAAGGGGAAAAGGGCGTTTTTTAGAGAAGGAAGATAGAGGGGTGTGTATACAAGCTGCAGAGAGTTTCAACCTGTCAGATGGAAAATAATTCAGGCTAAAACAGCAGAGATGCTGGCGCCTCTATAAACAACTCACTTTAAACTTTATGGGGGGGGGGGGGGGGGGGCATTAATTTCCAGCAACAGTTTGGCAATTGGTACAGCAAAATCTATAAATCTAATGGGTTTTTGTATTCCCATTAACACTTTGATGGATTATTTTATCTATATTGGAGTTTAAGAAGGAAATGTCAGCAAACAGGTGTGTGCATTGATATTTCTTTTTGCTTCCAGACATAAGACTGAGATTGAAGAGATCTGCAAAGGCGCCAGTCGAGAGCTGGAGCTTGAGATCAAGATGAGAGTCACAGAGGAGGAATGGACGGAACAGGTACAGCCTAATGTCTACACTGTCAAACTGCCACAGTGTTACTCTTTCACTACTTCCCTCAGTCACTCTCATGCTTTGACATACTGTTATTATTACCCTACAGTTGCATCTGTAGTGTAATGGTGTGGCTCCTAATCTTACCTTACACCCCCCTGTCATTCTTGACTCTCTTCGACTTTCTTATCGTACTTTCGTTTACTCACTCTCTGACACACTAAGTACTCATTCACCCTGTCACGCAATCATACTTTGGTATATTGGGGAGAGCTGTTGAAACTGTGAAGCATTAAAGTACTTTCATAGTGTTTAGCATAGCCCATGACGCAATGGTTAGGTTCTTTGCTTATTGCGCAGGGGACAGGAGTTTGATCCCGGCATTGGACAAGCATCTCCATCTCCAGGATGTTGTTTCTCTCTCAGCCCAGGTTGGACCTGGCAGACAGGCAGGATCAAAGTAGCCCACTTCTAAAATGACCTTTTCTGTGTTACAAAGGGCATAGAACCAAACCCAACTAAACCGAAGTTTTGTCTCAGACATTATTTTAGACGGTTTTTCTGTATCTTCATACTCTGTTGTGTCATTGGAAGAAAAATGCCTTCACATGCTCTCTTCAAAACATTCTTTCTACATGCATCTCATTTGTCACATCTGACTAGGCTCTTATTGTGTGCATTTCTGTAGGTGTTGAACTTTGACCACTACAAGAAGCGTGGCCCGATGTTCCTGGACAAAGCCTTCACAGAGCGACTTTTGGAGCAGCTGGAGGATGCTGAAGCTCTCCTGGCCACCATGCTCACCTCAAGGTAATTCTGAATGGTAAAGTGCCCATTTGCCCATGCAGAGGTCCTGGGGTGAGGGGGGGGGGGGGGGGGTGTCAAATGGAGGAGGGTATCCCCAAACTATAGATCACTGTCTTGTCCAAAAAAGTAACTTACTTGACTTGAGGAGCAAACTCCAAAGATATTCAGGTCACCAGCTTTTATGTCCAATCTGGACTGAAAATTTGTTCTCCTTCCTTGAGTTGGTGCTTTTTCCTATATCACTTTGCTGACAATGACTCGACTTACTTGATTTAGTCCTCCTTCCTCTTGTTGACCTAAGGGCAATAACATTACCTTCCATGCTTGTTATTTTAAAATTTATCCCTGGTGGTTACCCTTTGTTGCCAATGAAAACTCACTATTATTATTTACCCCCTCAGATATATTGGACCTTTGCGAGATGAGGCAGCTTCTTGGGCGGAGAAGTTGAAGGAAGTGGCCGAGGTGCTGGAGCTGTGGCTAGAAGTGCAGGACTTGTGGCAGTATCTGGAGGCTGTCTTCAGCAACTCTCTGGCTGTGCGGGTCAGTCAGAAGTTTTGTTTTCATTCTACACATTTCTCTCTGACTGTAGAGACCTTCTAGATTTTGTTATGATTTAGCTGTAATGTCATATATACGGTTTGGGTAAGAAACGTGTCCCCTGAAAGTATATAAAAGTTGCCTTCAGTCAAAGATACATTTCTTAGGATTTCCTTATAGTCTAGATATAATTTAAGGTACATTACCTGCCTCCATATCGGGGCAAAAACAGGTAAAAGGCTGAAAACGTCCCCAAGACTTGTGGGACCGAAAGGCCATTCCCCCAGGCCCAAAAGGCGTGGGGGAAAAACCAATAATCTCTCACCTGCCTTCTGTTTACCCATTTTTGTTCATGCATATTTTGTTTCATATTTGGGAGGAAGGCTTAACACAGTAGCATTTTCAAGTAATTTTCCTCTGATATTTATTAAACTACAAAAAAATATTTAGGGCACATATGTTTGGTGAATAATGCTGAGTTACTTGCAAGTTTTGCTGGAAATTTAATTCACTTTATAGTATTAGACCAAGGCAGGATAGATATCGAATAAGTTTCAGCTCAGAGATTTAAAAAAAAGTTCAGGCTTGATTAGAGAAATCATCTGCTCCATTACCTTAGCAAGAATTTTCTAATGTTCCACGGGAATGTAATTGCACTGGAAGTTTGTAACATTTTCCATGTTTTTAAAAACTTTTCACAGGAACTCCCCCAAGAGGCCAAAAGATTTGCACGGATTGACAAAGGCTGGACAAAGATGATGAAGCGGGCCTTTGACACCCGGAATGTTCTACAGGTACTTGAGATAAATATATGAATGTCCTTGTTATTTACTTTAGTGGGAAAATGGCTGGAAAGATCAGTATGAGTATGTTCCTTATCATCCCTTTACTGACAGGTCATTGATGTTCAGTTATAATGGATGACACAGTCATATTTTGTTTGTAAATTGAGAATGTTGTTGAGAGGTTACATAGCATTCCAATTTATTCATGGCCCAGGTGTAGTTTGGCTCATTCCAACTTTCTTCCCTCATATCCTTGTATTGGTCTCGTCTAGTTTCATTCTACCCAATATATTTTTCTATTCCCTCTCCCCTCCCCTAACATATTCCTTTTTATTTCTCATTGGCAAATGGGAATTATCGCACATAGCTGTATACATTGTAATGAAGACAAATCACCAATTGTATCATTAAAAAGAGACAGGCTGATCGACATACTTGTTAGTTAGATAATAATTGTGATATATTTAAATTGTTGTGCTAAAATAAAAAGTTATCTTGAGGGCATTATGAATTCTCTTTATAAAAAGCTATTTGATCTGTTACATGGTTGAACAGGTGTTGGTGCATAAGGTCACCGTACTCCATTTTCTCTCTCCTCCAGTGCTGCTACGGTGGGGAGGTACCCAAGGCCGTCGTTCTTCGACACATCCACGAGGAACTGGAAATTTGCTTCAAGAGTCTGGTGGGCTACCTGGACAACAAGAGGAGAGCCTTCCCCAGATTCTACTTTGTGTCTGACCCAATACTCCTGGCTTTACTCAGTCGGCCAAATGATCTTGAGTCAGTCCGGCCACATCTCAAGTAAGCCTTGTTGGGGAGATAAATGAAGTCAAATAATTGTTGATGTCATTTTGTAATACATTTTTGAGAACTTCAAATGTATTCTATATTCCATTCATAAAAAATTGTTGAAACAGGAAGGTATACAATACCCTACTGTAGACTAAGAAGAAACAAAACCCATTAATATTGAGATATCCTTTTGATTGTCAATTTTAATCACCATATCATGATGAGTCAATGACTGATGCTGATTGTTATAAATTTCAGAGAAGGTTTTGTCAAGTATCAATGATCTTTCTCTCTCTGTTTCTCTCTTGCCCCTCCTTCCCTTCCCTCTTCCTTCCTCTGTCCTTTCCCCTATCTCCCTCCCTCTTTCCCTCTCCACTCTTCCCTCTGTCCTTCTCTCTCCTCTCCCTCCCTCCCTTTGTTCTTCCAACTCTCTATTTCTCTCTCTATCTACTACTTAGCTTACATTACATTGTTATGTTTTACAACTGACGATTCACGCCTCTTCCCCCTACGCCAGGTCTATATTTAGTGCAATAGCAGATGTGAAGCTGGAGAAAGCTAATGAGCCAGAGGTAGACTATGAGGAACAGGAGAGTGACCTGCGGGGTGTACCCTACAGCCGCGGGATGGCCCGCACTCCGGGCCTGGGCAGTTCACCGCATGACAGGGCTCGAACCTCCAGTGCGCTGTCTGCTCTAACCCGCAGCACGACACCCCCAAAGATTGACAAAAGACTTCATCAACACTACGTACGTTGGGCTTGACCTATTTTTGTGTGTATTTGACTTATTATTTGGGTTCAGCATGCTGTTAACTATCCAAGGTTATACCAGCATCATTCAGTTGAGAGTATGCATTGTTTTTACATTTGTGTGTTTCCATACTGCATAATTACTTCATTTATAATTCATTTGGTGAGTGGAGTAATATTTTCACTAATGAAGAAGTAAATACAAGATTGTGTGGTAGTTACTTAAGTATTTAAGTTAATTTATTGCATCTAAGTAAAGTATGAGCATAATAGCCTTATAGTAGTTCCTATAATTTTTGCATGTTAACATACAATTGTAAAAGTAATCATTTCCAGCCATCAGTTCAAATGTGTCTTTTCATTTTTCCCCTTCAGAGTATCAATCCGAGTGTGTTGCAACATGGCCCCACTATGCTTCCCTCAGAGGGTTTGGTGGACGACGTCATAATGATGGACGCCACTGCCGTGCACAGCGCTGACGGCGAGGTGCTCACCTTGATTGACAAGGTGTGTAGACAAAAATGTTTGGGTACTCAGATCTGTTATTCTTATGAATAATCTTGCCTGCCCACATTCTGTTTTCTCATTGATCTGACAGCAATATCCAGATAGACTTTGCTCTGATTGCAAATAAAAAAAGAAATATATTTGTATCGAATCTAAAAGTAAAGATTTTCTTCCTTTATCCTTACCTTTGTATATTCTGTTATGTTTTGAAAGCACATAGATTGGCAAAAATTATTTGATGGTGTCTTATGACATACTTAGGTGTGTGCACATAAAATCTGATTCCATTCCTTTTCAAGCTGTATGAAGGTTAAAAAAGTTGATATACCCATAGTAGGAAGACTTTGAGGGGCATGTTTAACAAAAACACCTCACCATATGAGGTCCATGAAATGGGGTTTTGCGTGTCAAAATTATTGAAACTACAAATGAGTCAAGAAATTTCGAGTATGTTTATATTAGTTCACTCCCTCTGCACAGGGGCAGGAGCTGGGCACTTTAGGCCAGTTATAATGAGTGTCTGCTTTCAATCCAGATGAGCACATGTTGAGATTTGTTACTATTTTGCTTCAGGTGACACTGAGCGACGGCGTTGAGGTTTGGCTCGGCAAACTGAGGGACTCGGTTGGGGACACGCTACATCAGCTCAACCAGGCTATCATCACAGACTGCAACAATGGAGTCGGCCTAGAGGAGTGGGCACTCAAGGTAAGAACCAGGGATGACTTGTATTTATCAAATACACTTTCCAAGACTGACCTTGTGGTTGTTTTTTATTCCAATTTTTAGAGAACCAGAGTGGGGTGCACAAAGCTAGTCAAGATTTAGACTCCACTATATGCTTTACTCCATAGCAGCGAAAATACAATATGTAATTTTCAGCTCTTAACTTGCCCTGCCAGCCTGTGATTTTGTGATCTATTACCGGTAAGACAGGCCATGGAATGTGGAATTTAGTAGCCACAAAGTGTTGACTAGCTTGGTGCATCCCAGTACCAGAAAAATCACCAACCTTAGCTATCATACTTAAGGCATGGTTTATTTAGACATGATTGGTTGGTGGTGGTCTGATGTAGAGCTGGTGCCTCTGTAAATAAGTAACTTTGAATTTGCTAACTACCTAGCTTTCTACGTGTTACTATTGTCCTAATCTACTTTGTGGCACTGAATTACCTCACAGCGTTAGTAGGGCTGTATATTGTCAACCAACTAGCAAGCATGCTTTTTTCATTTGTGTATTCAGTACCCATCTCAAGTGTGCCGTCTGGGAATGCTATACCATTGGAGTGCGGAATGCGAAGCGGCCATTGCTGAAATCAAATACGACAGGAAAGCCCTGCACGGCGCAGTGCGCAAGTACAGCATGTCTACTGGCAAACTGGTGACAGTGCTACTGCGAGGCATGTGGAGGACGTCGGACGAGCCGATGCTACCCATGCACAGGGTCCGCATTGAAGCCATGATCACAGTGAGTTTGTCAGCAAACTTGATTTTTTTAGATTTTTAAAAAATTTTATGCTCCTTGCAACATTGTCAGGTAATTTAAAAGGCAAGTTAATTTAACACTGCCTGTCAGGGTCGACCAACCTCAGCTGAGAGGGACACTACATCTCAGCAGAAAGAGAGAAATACTTGATATAGAAGCTGCCCGGGGAAAGTTGAGCCAAGGTCCTTAGTAACAGTCAAAGAAGCAAGTTTAGGCTTTGATTTAATTAGAAAAATTATGAAAAGAGATGTTGAGCATGAAGAGAATAGCGATATTGGAGAATCAATCATATTTACCCCCATATCAAATCATTGCAGACTGCAAGAAGTTTTTCATTTTGTCAGCTCATCTCATATTTCATCCTCATCCACCCTCAGGCAGTTAAATAATCTTACAAAAGTAAAATACAAACAAACCAATACTCCATTCACTTGTTCACTTGGTCCACAGCATATTCATTTTGTCCTTTCTCTCATGCCTTAATTCTGTGGTTCTGCCTGCAGCAATCCACGTACTTGAAGGACGTCATGGAGAACATGTGCCAGAGGAAGCTGCGAGAGACGACAGACTTTGAGTGGCGCCGCAGCGTCAGATGCTACCTCCACCCTGACCCCGCCACAGGTATCTTGACACGCATCTCTTTCATATTTGTTATTGCAGTGCATCTTACTGAGCAAGTTTAGTTGCTTTTTATTTTAAAAGATATGATATACAGTGAACCCGCCCAAGCAACCTCCTGCCCAAGACAACCACTTGTATAAACATATAGATGACTACTTCTTTTGGTTGGTTTGGGGATAATTGACTGGTATGATTTAAATTCCCAAGCAATATCCCAGCTTTTAGGTCTCTCCCCGCCCTCCCCCTTCCCCCCAGCAACAGTATTTTCAGCTTTTGATGGTAGCACCTTTGATCCAGTGCCTCTTTAAGAACTGTAGCTTTTCATCTCTTTTATGATGATCAATACTGCTATTGTACTTATATACACTGAAAGAATTTTGTATTCTCATTGTTCAAGTAGGCTGACGTAGCCAAATCTTGTGCACAAAAATAAGCACAATTGAAATACCTTCTATCTTCTTCCCCCCACAGTTCAACAAACCACAGGCTCTGCCAATGCAGAGAGAAGTCAAACTGGTGAGTCTTTTGTTTTCTTCTTTAACAAATCTATTAAAGATAGAATTATTACTTTGCCAGAATAAATACTTTTAAAATAAATGTATTAAGCACATAAAGGAATGTGTGCATCTGTTTTAAAATTTATCTATCTCTTTGCCAAACTGTTTAATGAAAATATTGTGACAAAGAGTGTTTGCCATTGCGGCTTGCAGACTAGCTATTATCCTTAATTGTTATCTATTGCACCCAAAGACTGTTGTATAATTTTGGTCAGAAATACTGTTAAGACTCAAAGGATTCAAGCAAAAATCTATCAAGGGTAACAAAAATTTGAAACTGAAAAATAAATCAATAGAAATGAGCCACCACTTTTCAATATTTCAACGGAGGCTGCTTTTTAAAAATGTATTCAATTTGACCTCTTTTTATATTCTGAATAAGTAAAATGTTAGGCATTGAAAAGTTCAATAAATGTATTTATAGCATTGAATTAGGTGTAGCAATCTTGTATTTGGAAAACATGAAACAGTAAATTTTTGGTTTTGCTTTTAGCATCTTCAGATGATGATGATGATTCAGAAGCCGGGGGTAAATTCTTACTTCTTTTCCCTGATTCTCCTTCCTATGTATTTTACATTTTTGCTGAAACCATATTTACATGACGCTTTTAACAATTTGGAATATGGTTCTATGTTTGGGATTTTGCTTATTTTGCTTTGTAGAAATATTTTGTTCTTGTTTCTCCGTTTCTTTTACTCCTTTGCGCTTAAACTAATAGTGTATCATTGCCTCTCAGATTGTTAGTTTTTCTGAACCTTCAACAGTTCCCACCATATTTCATTGAAGTTCAAAAGTGTATTGCTACAAAGAACTTGTAAAGCATTTGCAATTGCCACTTGGGTTTTCTTTTTCTAGATAATTTCTAACACCATATTCAGATACCATTGACTATGTTCATTCAATGACAGAAGTATCACTCTCTATGACCTTTAACCTAACCTTCAAAGCAGGACATAATGCTCATAAACTATTTCTGACAAAGTTTAGCTTGTTGTTTACCATCTCCCTCTTGTATTGGTGGTGCCAATTTGTCTGCTTACCTGTACTTTGTCTTTCTTTTCCTTCGAAGTTTGGGCTGTTAAAAGTAGCCTTGTTTTGATCACGAACCCTTTTTTTTTTTTACGCTTTTTGTTTTTCTCTTGTTCCCCTTACTTACTTACAAAAATCCCTTAGTCTGGACGTCTGTCAGAATACCTCTGATGATTTTGCTACAATCTTCTTCATTCCTCTCGGTTTTCAACTTTTCTGAGTTCCATGCCCTACTATTAGTACATTGTACAGAAGTGCCAATTTTCCTGATAAATTCTGAAATCCTGATTTTTTAACCAACCCTTTCTATATTCTATGTGATTCAACAATTTACATACAGGACAGAATAATTGGATTTCAGGATTTTTTCTTTGCTAGTTGGCACCTCTGTTTATGCATACATTAGGTAGAAACATGGGATAGAAAACTCTTAATGTAAATCTCCTGTCACAGCTGCCTGGGGGCAAGGGAAGCTGCAAATACTGTACCTCAATAAGGTTCATTAACGGTTTTGTCTACAGCCAATATCCTTCTGTTGATTTATAGAGTCGAACCTGCCCTAGCAACCATTTGTCCAAGACGACAGCCTGTACTAACAACCCAACCACTTCCTGTTTGCCCCTTGCGTTTTCTTTCTATATAATGACACTGTACCAGAAGACCACCTGCCCAATGCGACCACCTTATTATACTGACCAACATGATGAAATTGACTGGACTGATTGTCCAAGATGACCACTTTTCTTAGACTACCTCTTTTCTTATCGACCATGAGTGGTCGCCTTGGGCAACTTCGACATACAGCGTTGTATTTCTTTTGTAAACTTCATAGTTCATACCCTTACCTGCTATGCCCTCAAAATGACCCCATGGCTTTGCCTTCTTTCTCAATGTGATATTTTTGTTTGTGTGTGTAGACTTTAAAATAGTACCAAAATTGTATTTTCTATCTTAAGTTGCTTATTATTTGTTGTTCCATGGACTATGACGTGTCCTTATGCTTTCAGTTTGATAGATAGGGGGAGGGGAGACGGGGGGGGGGGGGGGGGGGATCACA
>JAUKPP010287739.1:0-10338 GCA_032273245.1 Phyllaplysia taylori
GTGATTGACCTTTTGACCTGGGTTAAGGGGCGGTCCGGGGCGATCGGATTACAGCCGGGCGAGAAAACTAAACGCGCTGTGATTCTCTTTCTCTGCCGTGTCAAATCAGGATAGCCATGATAATATAGCTTTTGTACAGTCTATTATAGTCTAAAATAGCTTAGTATGAGTATAGTGGAAATTCCCAACATCAACATCAAGCTCTACATGGAAATACTAAAGCAAAAAGATCGCAGCATTCGGTGTATTGTGTGTAGTCTGATCTTGTGTGGCCATCAGATGTTTCTCTGAGACAAACGCATTCCTTTCCCTCAGCACGGATACCCGTGGTGGTACGGCTTTCACAGCGTGGAGACGGTCTACGATATCCCCTCAGTACTGGAGATCTGGCTGACGAAAGATCAGGTAAACATTTTCTTTATGGATGGGGAGGAAAGTATATCTAGGCCTATCAAACCTTTTTGTTGATTGTTCTCCATTCTGCCACTTGTTAATAATCCACACTTCAATAGATATGAACAAGTGAACTTGATACCAATACTCAATAGCCAGCAAATTCTGTAATTTAAATCCAAACACCTAATTTAGGATAAAGGTACAACAATATATAGGTTTCATTGCCTTACAGTGTTGGAAGGGATGTAAAACTAGTTGGAAGGGATACAAAACCAAAACCCAAGCCATACTAAAAAAAATTCTATCTAAAAAATCATCTGCCATACTTTGCAAAAGGCATTGTCATTATCTTTTAGGAGTGAATGTTTTGATACTTGTTTAAATTTGTTTCCCCTGTGTTTTTCTGTATTTGTGCGAGCAGCTGGAAGTGAGTGAAGACCTTGAGGACGAGGAGGTCATGGCCGTCTGCACTGAGATGCTGCGGGTGTTTATCAAAGACATTCCAGTTCCTGATCCTGTTGCTGTCTACAGGTAAAAGCTGGTGTTGAGTCTCAAGGTCATCGTCATTGTCTGCTAAGGACATCACTTACATTGTTTACTAAATACATGTATCAATTTTCTTAAGGTCATGTAAATGTTTACGATTGTCTTAACTGTATCTGCTCAAGATTTTCAAGATGATGATGATAAAGGATTGCATATAGGCCCTATGTATAGCCCCTATCTCAAACTGGCCCATGCATTTTATAGTTTATTATTACCCCAGCAGACCAAAGTCATTTGGAAAATTCTCAACCTCCAGGGAAGCATGCAGTGCAACCTGCCATTTTATAAGTGCTCAAACATTAACATACTGACAAGATCTTTTGCTCTCTGTGACTGGGTACCCATTCACACCTAGATGAAGTGAGAAAAATGCATGTGAAATGCCTTTTCCAATGACAAAATGTCAAGTGGGAGCGGGGATTTGAACCTGCAACCTCTCGATTACATTCCACCACAAGCCTTACCACCAGATTACTGATGCCACAGTTAAATATAATCTGAATCATATCATACTGCAAGTACAGCTTACTCCGATGTCTGGGACTCATTGAAATAGGCAAACTCTGTGTTGGATGAGTCAGTCACTAAATTTCCATAGTCTTGGAATTTGAGAGATTATGTAGTTTAAAAACCCCAGGGAAAAGACAAAAACATGATTGGAAAAATATATCACTGATTACGCCCCTTTGACCCATTGGTGCATTTCAACAAGACCTTGTGCTATCCATTCTTCCAGTGTCCGTCTAGTCATTATCTAAACTATCTGCACAAGATTTTAAAACTATTTGTAATAATGTGACAATAGAGATACTTGTGTGTATATTTGGAATTTTCATGCTACCAAGTCTTGCACGATACGGCTGTCTTGTCGCTTTGCTAAGGACATAATTAATTCCATAATGCCGAATTCACCTTGTGTATTTCTTTGTTAATGCTGCTTGTGACAATGCTTGTCTTTGCTTTTTATTAGATTCATTATCACAAAAGCATCCAGAGTTGTCTGAGTGTGTTCTCTATTATCTCACGTGGAAGCAAACATATGAGGAGTTCAAAACAGCTCAAAAGTGAAGAAAGGAAGACTGTTTGTTTCAGATCATAGAGAGTTTCATAAGAAAGACATTTTATTTTTGAAGAATAAAACTCTTGACAGATTAGATTATGTCCCTTGAGATAACTCATTATAGCCAAGAATACTTGGGCTGACCAAAAAGAAAGAAATCACAAAATGCATTGTTTGACCTTATGATCGTGACAGCAAATCCATGTTTCCATCACAAACATTGTTGCATGAAAAAAGTGCATTGTCATTTTCTCAGTTACGTCCCTTGACTCTTTAATCCATGTCATTTTGAATCATTTTAAGGCCAGAAATAGCAGGCCTATTATCTACATACATATCTCTGACCACTGCTATGACCATCCACAGAACCAAGTGGCTGAACAACCCGTACACTCGAGGCACCTACACGTACACCAGCTCCCAGTTTACCGCACAAGATAAGGAAAATCTGGGTCGTCCACTGCCCTCAATTGACGTAAGTTTGACACCGGTCTTACCGGTGACCTGATTCCTCTTTTCTTTGTTGACAATTACTCTTGATGCAGGTTTTTCAGATTGAAATGCTAACCACTTCGGTCCACTATAACTATTTGTTCTGAGCGCTCATCATCTGTAAGAATGGTTTATGGGTCTTGCTTTTGACAACAGTTTCTATGGTCTGTATTGTTTCTATTTCTCACTGAACTCATGTATTTTGCACACAGAATCCTCCTTACAGGCAAACTGCCTTAACTATCACCTATTACCTACACATTGAGGCCACCTTACCTGACAGCCATTGTTGCATGATGCACTTAGGAAAAGTGCTGTGTTTTTATTATATATGTACATGTATATCATCTTCCCTCTCCATAACAGTTCCTGTCCAATGTGGCCACTGTTAGTCAATTGCTTTGACCTGACAGTCACTCAATCTGCTCACAGCGGTCACCTATGAGCAGTTTTTTCAGAAAGATTTTCTGCTCTAACACCAACCTGCTCTGACAAATGACTGCCCAACTTCTATGGGTCCCCAATAGACTCTTTGTATAGAGCGCTATGTTGTATAGTGCGCTATGCTCAATCTATTTGGGTCTGTGTTGGTGGTGGTAGCTTAGATGTAGCTTGTGATAGTTCAGCTTTACAGAGCATGTAGATGCCGTAAGTGGCTCATTACACTTGCGCTGTGGTGTAATGGCTAGGCTCTTCGCCAGTGATGCGGAAGACCCCATGTTCGATCCCACGCATGGACGATCTGGGTTTTTTACTGCTGGAATTTTTTCTCTCTCACCCAAGTTGGTCCTGACACGCAGGATTGAAGAAGCCCATCTCTTAAAATGACCTTATAGTGTTGCAGGGGACGTAAAACTGGTAACCAAACCAGACAATCAAATCTCCCAGCAGTAACACACAATTTTCCGCTGTGATCTTGAGTGACTGTTGTGAGCAATATCAACCGTCCACCAACTGGAATGTGTTCTATGGTGGTGGTTTTTATTTAATACCCTCTCCAGAACTATTAGGTCATTTAAAAGTCTGGACCGACAAAATTTAGGTCGATCTCAGACAGGATGACGCTTGGAGCCATCCTAAAAAATTCCGATGGCCCTCCCAAAATTCAAACCTGAGACCTCTGCATTTGTAGGCAGGCGCTTTGGCTTAACCACTGAACTCCTTAAGTCGGTGATGTTAATATAATGTGTGTACATATTTTTCCTATTTTCTTTCTCTTCAGAACCCACAGATACTTTTTGCAGGAGAGGCTTACAGTCAAGAATTCCAGTCCACATTCCACGCAGCACTCATCACCGGGGACCAGACGGCCGATCTGCTGCTGAAGCAATATGGCCTTGAACTCCAGAAAAACCTCATTGATCTCGTGTAACGATGACTGTGTTTCATGTGTACGCAAGCATAAAAATCCAAATAATTCAAGTCACCTTTTGTAAGTTTGGGCAGACTGAATGATGGGTTTGTCTGTGATATTGCTGTCTCCAAAAGTACAAAATGGGGGTCCTAAATACTTTATTAAAATGTACGGACATTGTAGCCTGCATATTTTCCTGAGCTGAGCGCACGGTCGAAAGAGTTTCAGTCCCGTAGGCCTATGGCCTGCCACGTATTCTGTTATAGGCTGACTACATGTACCGGTATTGCATGAGATTGCTGAGGTCACAGCTCTTCCTCAGAACACCGGTCTGGTCACTGTAATGTAACAATCTTTTCTGCAGTTTTTTGTTTTGTTTTGATTTTAGGTCTCCTATAACTCTGTACGGTCATTTTAGAGTTGAGCTACTTTAACCCTGCCTATCAGGGCCAATCCATGCTGGGAGGGACTTAACATTCCATCAGAGAGACTGAGATGCCCGTCCATCGTGGGAATCAATCTCCCGCCTTCTGCATCGTAGGTGAAGAGCTGAATCCTTTCACTACAGGTGCTGGGTTTAATCAATACAAATAGGTTGATGAATACAAGAATTTGTTTGTGAGAAGAAAATGAATTTGAGAACAATTCTCACTGGCTGTAAATATTCTTTGATTTGTTTTGCCTTCAAAATGAATTATTAATGAAATAAAAAACAGCAATAAAAACATTTCAGACTCAAAATCTTGTTTCATGTTGACCTACATTGTATGTCTGATTTTGTTGTGTTCTTTACTTACGCTACTATACACTTTGCGCAGTTCTATAGAACAAGTCTACAGTAGAATCCGCGTAAGTCAACATCGCTGAGACTATTAAAATCACAACAAGTAAAAGGGAAGTCGACTTAAGGGATGACGATGTACAAAATAAAGAAAAGGTTGAAAATTCCAAATCATGTCAACTTAAGCCGAATGTCGAGATAACAGACTACTCAAGACAAGTGCAGACGATAACAAGTTTGTCTCTCGTCATTCAACAGAATGAGGCTGTTTTAGAATCTGCTTTTCAGTCAACTCTACTTTCAGAAGTCTTTCAAGATAAAGATTTTGTTACTAGAACACTTCTTCTGGATAAAAAGTAGGATGGTACACAAAATATGGCCAGTTATCAGTCCCCACTTAAATCCCATTGGGCATCTCTCGGACCTCATTTTACTTTTTGTGGAGGAAAATTAGTAATAGCAAAGAATCAAAGATAAAGATGATTTCTGGGGAAAATTCAAGCAGCCTGGGATGAGACTACTCAAATTGACGTTGATCCATTCACAAATGTTTTGAGGAGATGAGTTGTGCAGGATTATTGAGTGCTTTAGTGGACACACCCCATATCAATTTAGTGCGTTTTTTACTCTTTGCAATGTTTCCGACGCAAATATTTTGACTTGTTTTTAGTAAAACTTTTGTAACTCAATCGAATGCGAACGAATTGCAATAAAAATCGGCAGACATATAGCCACATGATTCTTCTTTCTTAAGGTATAAGTTTTATGCTGCAGCTCACAAGGAAAGCAAAGATACAGGCTGAAAACAAAGTGTCAAGTCAAGTTACTTTTGCACATGAGTATATAGGAGTACTAGACTCTGGCTGACAGATAAGGACATACGTGTACGTGTAACAGACAAGGACATACGTGTACATGTAACATACATGGACATACGTGTACATGTAACAGACATGGACATACGTGTACGTGTAACATACATGTGACCCGACAAGTTGTGTTACTTTCATTGAGAGATCTTCCTCATTTATTCAATTCAAATGACAGTCATAAATTATTGATTTTTTATAAGAGGGTAAAAAAACAAACAGAATATATATACAAGATATACAGGTGATTCCAATTGCAGCTTTAGTGGTTTCATTCACATGACCATATCCACAATGAAAGACATTTGAAATTGTGACACTGAGCGACTTTCTTTATGACCACCCATGCATATCTCACAGACATTCATTCACATCTGTTTCCTCCACTTGGCTTGTACATCTTTCTTTCTCTCTGATCCATCTCTTGCCACTCATTCATTCACTTCAACTTCTCAACATACAGGCTTTGTTTATTTCCTTACCTCAACCCTTATCCACAATAGTTGACAATCACTTGTCTATCCTCTCTCATTGAATCTCTCTTTCTCTCTCTCCCCCTCGTTCTCTACATCTTAATGCTTCTCTATCCATGTCCAATACAACAAGCACACAATCACACTCACAACATGGTACATCCAAGAGTATGGGCACAGATTGCAGAATTGAAGAGACTGAAACAATCACCAAAAGTTGTAGTCACAGCAAGTTCTAGCCTCGGACTGAAGGAAATATCCCAAGGTTGCATACAGGACAGATTGTATTTTGTGAGAGACTTGAAAAATTTCCACGGCAACGAGCTGGAGACAGGGACGAAGGGGGAACACCAGCTCTGTGTCGGTAATTTAATGTGTCCACAGGTTGACGTGTATTTGTATGTAAGTGCATATGATAAAGCGTTAAGGCTTGGGCAGTGTGTTTTTTTAACTTGTTCCCTTGTCACCACGACCATGAAGTTCAGCTGCACTTAGATGTGAGATGCCTGCATGAATAAAGCTCAGGGAGTGTGTAGACAACATACAAGATTTTAGGTGACCGAGGTGAGTAAAATCAGAATGGAAAGATTTCCAAAAATGTGATAAAAAAGCACTGCAAAAAGACGAGAATACAGCATGCTCTGCCAGGTATAGGGACAACTGTTTAGTGGGATAATATAGTACGGTAAGCTTATAGAACATGGATGAACATGCTGGACTGCCACTGATCTGGAGCATCAAAATAACATGTTAATGGTAGTGCGTGTGTAGCATTTCAAAGATTTTTGGAAGTCTACAAGGTCAATGGGCTTTGTCACAACCACATCTGATGAGGTTGTTAATTTCTGAATCTCCATAGGGCCAACACTAAATATAGGCATGAGTTGTTGATTTCAAATTTCCCACAATGGTGTGCTCTGAGAGCGGTACTCAGTACTGCTCTTGACTTTGCTCAATATAAAATTTACTCTGATATGGTTGTAGTCCGAGGAAGCACCGAGACATCAATACGTCTGCTGATACATCCAATTAACCTTAGTACCAGTACGACAACTACAACGCTAAAGTCAACATCAAACACTTCTGCAAATTCACAGATAACAAAAGTGCACAGCGGTTTGGCCTCACAAAATTTAGAATAAAACGAACATCCGTCTGTCACTCACAGCTACAGGCACTCACGGCCATCAACAGTTACTGAATGTACACATTATTACATATATAATATATGTGGATTTAAGAAGAGCTTAACATTCCAAACAAATAGAAATTTTTCAATGCTTACATTATGATGCTCTCAAACTACATGTATATCAAAATTCAGAAAACTTGTCACCACTGTTTGTTGGGAAAATAGACTCTATCCTCAACAACATCATTATGCAAATGTTTATAAAAATGTCTTTAGTTGTTTACAGAACTATGGCAAGAATTGGTTCACACACTTCACTACTGACTGACAAAGGAAGGCAATGTGAATGAAGCAGAAATGATGAATAAATGCATACAATTATTGTCATAAACCTATGAAAGCAAGGCCAACGAGATCTGCCCTCCCTGAAGGATCAAACGTGCAGGGCACACCCCTCTCCTAACAATGATGCTATAATAATAAAAAAGATGAATCATTTATGAACCAAAGCATTTTTGCTGAAAATATGAGCAAAAGGTTAGTACGGCAGGCCTATACTTCAGCTCAAGCCCATCCAGTTCAAGACTGTACAACAGGGTCAGAGAGATATCCTCATTACCTCAGGTTACGACTAGCATGGAGCACTGTAGAAATAAATAGACGGTGGACAGTGTACGAGGTCTCAGCCCGTCTCGTGTGCCAAGCGAAGCGCAGGCCGAGATCGAGACGCGCTGTAACACTGCACAATGATAATACTGTACGGAGAAGAAGCAGCAAACAGTTGTATGTACATGCATGCTTGTGACAGCAGGAGCGGATGGCAACCACATACAGGGCGTTTTCTCTTCTGATGAATGACGCTAATACCTTGATGAAATTATTGCAGAATCTGATGAACATACACAGAGATGTTGGATAAATACCCTTTGACAAGCATGCGAATAGCAGGAAATAACCAGATGTTGTTATAAAACTTTCAAAAGGACAGAAATTAAAGCGAGGTCAACAGCAAAACCAGGATGTGAGCATTGTAATCTCAATTATAACAAATTCCACGGGTGAGGGATCTTTGATGTGCAGAGTGAGTTTCATTCCAACACAATGTTGTTTAGTGGCACCGAGGTCCAACAGATCAGGAGTACTGGACTTTATCTACAAGTCTCTTGTGAGAAACTGATTGAGAATGCATCTGAGAACACTGGTCACTGGTGGAGAATCTCAACTTAGACTTAGACCATTTCATTTGTCATTATAAAAATTATCCTTATAAAGGCAACAGTAGAAAAAGTCATCATTTTGACTGAGATTCTCATCAGATCCCTGGCTACCCAGACTGCTGCTGGTACGTGTACAAGGCTTGAGCTATCCTCACTGGGAACTTGTGTGTATTGGGCTATGTTCACGCTGAGAACAGCTACATTGTGGAGTCACTCATCAATGATAATAACTTCAAGGAGCTTGCAAGAGTTGCTGCTTTTCTAGTTTGACCGGACTCCTTATGATCCACTCTAAATTACTCCGACATGAAGAGATTTTACAGCAAGTTTAAAGAAATAAACATTTGTCAGCTGTCCCTACTTGCTAAATCGCGGGTCAGGAACTCCGAGACCATTGTGCCTCGGGTGTGCCGTCGTGTGACAACATGGAGAAATCAAGCACTCGTCAGTGTCGGGGTAGATGTCATTTAGCTCATGGCATTGAAGCCTGTTTATTTCCCTTGCTTTGGTTGAAAACTTTATCTATTTTGAAAAAGAAGTCAAGATATTTGAACACTGAGAGGATAGAAGCCACCAGCAGCTAGAGGGGAAATGTTTAAAAAGTTGGGTGGCTCAACATTATATGTTCTTAACTACAGTTGTACTAAAAGAAAGTTTTAAAAGTACATGTACTAACTACATGAACTGTATGTTAAAATAGATGTGGAAGGTTTGGGGTACAAAGACTATTTACAATAACCTATCTCTACCCACCAGTCTGAAACTAGCAATGACATCAGTCCCCTTGTTCTGAGCAGCATCAGATTTCACCGAGTGACGACACTTTCTATTCTGTCATATCATGACACGAAGCACAAGTCTGTTCCGGCACCGCTGACCACACAGTCCAAAGCCTTGGTCACATCAGTGCCACCTGTCCACTCTCTCTTCATTCATCTTCCTTCCTTCTTATGAAGGTCACCTGACTAGATGGACCATATGAAGGTCAAATCCTCTGCATGAAGGGACATACTGTGCCATCTCTGTAGGGATGTCCACCCTTCTCTGGGAGTGACCAGGCAGAAAGTCTTTCATATTTTGGAGCGCACTGTGACTCCCTCACATCACCACACAACTCTTGGCAGCTTCCTTTCTTAAAGACACTTTGGCCTCATTCATCCCAGTGAAGCGTTTCCTGCGGATAAAGGACCGCTGTCGCCGGAAGTTGGGGCTGTCGGAGCTGCTGTTGCTGTTGCCGCTGCTGCCTGTGCTGCCGTTGCTGGTGGTGGTTGTGGTGCCGCTGCTGCTGCTGGCTGTGAAGGAACATCCGCTCTTGGCTCCAGCAGACGACAGCGCCGCCACCTCCATGACGTCACTGACACTGCGCTGGTTGCCCTTGGCGGACGTCTCCGAGTAGACCAGAGCGCCGATATGTTTGGCGGTTTTCAGTCCCTGCCAATGACAAATAGCAAAATCATAGTTATTAATCACAGTCTCTTGATTTTCTTTTTGGGCTTTTGCTCTATAAAGGTTTCTAAATGCTGCTTCATAAACAATTGTGGTGTCAGGTATCGTGTACAGGCGATGTGGTGTAATGTTTAGACCCTGGTTCGATCCCGAGCCCGGACGATCCGGGTGTTTTTCTGCTGGGATTTTTCCCTCTCAGCCTGGGTTGGCCTTGACAGGCAGGGTCGGGGTAGCCCATCTCTTAAATGACTTTACAGTGTTGCAGGGGACGTAAAACTGGTAATCAAACCAAACCAAACCAGGTATCGAGTCATAAAATTAAACACCACGCATTTCCAACTACATCGTTCCTCTAAGTTTCTGTGTGTCCAACCTACACCAAGAGATGACCACTTCAAGCCAAAAGAGAA
The DNA here is from genome assembly GCA_032273245.1 of Phyllaplysia taylori. Classification (NCBI taxonomy): domain Eukaryota; kingdom Metazoa; phylum Mollusca; class Gastropoda; order Aplysiida; family Aplysiidae; genus Phyllaplysia; species Phyllaplysia taylori. The sequence goes on from JAUKPP010287739.1 coordinate 10,177, forward strand.
TCTAGATCAGGTCCTCAAAGCTGTCAAAGATGTCTACTCGGGAAATAATTATACAAGACAGCAGAACAACCAATGACCGCTACACGTGGTTAGGCTGCCGGACTCGTAATCGGGAGGTTGCGGGTTCGAATCCCTACTCGGGCCCGACGTTGTGTCCTTGGG
>JAUKPP010287750.1:0-10338 GCA_032273245.1 Phyllaplysia taylori
CCCCCCTTCCTATCAAAATAGTGCCATCTCGTTAGTATATTATATGTTTTGTATGTATTTTATTGGGTAATGTACACATAACATCACGACAGGTTTAGATGAAAACAAGGTAGACAGCACAATCCGACGTGTCATCTCAATATTTTCTTTCAAGCGGGGATATGCGCTATATAAATGCAGTCATTATTATTATTATTATTATTAAAATTATTATTATTATTAAAATTATTATTATTTTTATTATTATTTTTATTATTATTTTTATTATTATTTTCATTATTATTATTATTATTATTATCATTATTATTTTTAAATATACGATCCCTGGCTACGGGTGTCTGTGGCCGTATGCATCAAGCTAGGCGTATGACCTTACGACAACGTAGAACGCATCACCTCGGTGTAAAAACAATTTTCGGATGCTCGAAATAATCGCAACTCTACATCGTGCGTAAATTCCTGTACACCCGATGTGAATCGCCCACAAGGTTATGGCCAGTGGAGGAGCTCTACTAACGAGACTTACACCTTGCGTAGGCGCTAACTTTCATGCAAGCCAAATTCGTTAAAAATACAATTACTACCCCGTAGGACCAACCAAGTCTACGTGTGTTACAGTGCATGCGGCCACTGGATAGTGGTTCTTAAAAATAAATACATCGTGTCGTTTATATTTTCTCACAAAAGCGAACGTGAATATGATGCAGTTGTGATAGGCCCAATTACGGTAACTGTGTAAGATCCACGCCCTACTCTAACATGCGCGTATCATATAACACACCGAGCAAATGTCAACACAAGCGACAGGACAAACTTTTAACCTTCATGTTTGCCTTAAATATCTCAAAAATATATTTATAAATAAACGAAAGACGCTAGAAAGCTATAAAAAGTTTACACCGATGCCCAGGTTCCTATTTGTAATGTAAGATAGGATTACAGGTAGATATTATCCGAATAGTTTTCTTTATTTTTCCGAATCGCTAATTCGTTTCTCTAAAGACCATTATATTTTTTTCCAATAGTTCAATCAGTTACTCTGTTTATATGCCTCAAAACCCAAATGTTTTATTGCAATGCATTTAGGTGCGGATCTACCCCCCTCCTCTCCCGGAAATCCGGCTGTTGATACTATTTTTATCGAGTATGGGACTTTTATTGTTTATCTGTTGACCCCTTTCGAACAAGTAGCGTAAGGTAATCTTTAGGTGGGCTAATTAATCCAATATGTCTGTGCCAGCTTAGGCAGCAGAGAATACAAGTTTTTGTTTGGTTACCAGTTTTACGCCCCCTGTAACACTGTAAGGTCATCTAAGAGACGGGCTACTTCGACCCTGCCTGTCAGCGCCAACCCGGACTGATAGGGAAAAAATCCCAGCGGAAAAAAACCCAGATCGTCCGCGACCGGGTATCGATCTAGGGTCTTCCGCATGATAGGCGAAGAGCCTAACCATTACACCATAGCGTCGGTAGAATACAATAAAGAGACAGAAATTTCCGTCCAAAGAGGGTATCGAACTACCGTCCAGTGCGTGATAGGCCTAAGACGCCGGTCGTCTTGAGTGTTTTGTAAAATGTTTTTTTACTTTCTCCTATTGGCTTTATTCGTTTTTTCCCGAATCGTTTTACCAATTATGGCTCCGTGTTTGCCGTATTAGCCTATGAGGCGTATTTTGTTGAAATAATCCTTCCCCCCCCCCCCCCCCCCCACCTTTTTTTTTTGTTGTTGTTGTTGTTGGTTTTTTGGCTGCTTTCCGGACTAATGGGAATCCTAAATCCAGTTTTCATCGGGTCGTTGAAATGCTTCGATTGGGGGTCGTTTTCCTTGCGGGAAAGCAGTACTGTATAAAATTATATACATATATTATGTTTAGTATGAAAAGATATTGTGCATGTATGTAATAATATTTTATAATATTTTATGCCTTGTAAGGCTGACTTTATCTTTCTTTATTTTTTTCCACTTTTTAATCTTTTTATTCTAAGGTCTAAAGGGACGTGATCATGTGGAAAAGTAATTATATTATCTAATTCGATTATCCAATTTCGTATACGGGGTCATCTAGTCAACCGGATCCTTTTTTAAACAACTTTTCGCTCACTTGTATTTGAGACCTGACTTAGGATAGGCTCCATCAAGCGAAGGCTATCTTCAAACAGCAAGCAAGGGAGACTTGATAAAGTAATTTGCCTGGGGGTCACGTTGACCCCGGTAAGGAGATTTTACTTTTCTTTTTTTTTTTTTTAGTTTGTTTGTTTATTTTGTCAGGATTTTTGGGCTCCATCGGTCTATGAAATCATTTCGGAGTCCAAAATCATACCAAAGTACTTTTGGGAGGGGAATAATTTTGAGTTTTGGCCGGGCAGTGGCCTACTCTTTTCGATTTTTGTATTCAAAAGTTGTGTTTCTTTTGAAATGTTATGATGTGATGAGGTAAGAGAATAAATTGATCGACGAGGAAAACTTTGGTGGAATCAGACAGTCAATAAAAAAGTGATGCATACTTGTTTTCTTGGGTTTCAGCGCACTTATTACGCCATTCCTCGTTTTAGGAGAGAAGTGACAAAGAGAGTTGTGAAGGTAAAAAACAACAGCAACAAAAGCCCACCCCACCCCAAAACACAAAAAACAAACTCAAAACACCCGAAACACCCAAAAGACCCCTTTCTTTAAAGATTAAATGAAAGAAAGAAAGAAGGAAGGAAGAAAAAGAAGATAGAAAGAAAGACCTTATAATTAAGCTTGTCGCATGTTTGTCTCACTGTGTCAAACTGAGCAAACATCATAATTAAATTTCCTTTCTCGTCCTTTCAGACACCATTTTCCATAGAGGACTACAGTGAATGGTAAGTGCAAAAGCACAATACAAAATAATGCACTGCATGCATCCTTTAGATACTGTTCAAACTTGAAATAATTTCCAATAATGGGCAAAAAAAGAAAATGGCCTTTTCCCCTTCGAAACACAATGCACAAGGAACTGATAACCGACGATATTGTTTAATGGTTAGGCTCTTCGCCTATCATGCAGAAGACCCAAGTTCAATCCCATGTGTGAATGATCTGCGTTGTTTTCTGCTGGGAATTGTTATTTTCCCTCTTAGCCGGGGTTAGCCCTGACTAGCACGGTCGAAGTAGCCCGTCTCTTATATGACCTTATAGTGTTGCAAGGGACGTAAGACTGTTAAAAAACAAAACCAATCTCAATGATGTAAAAACGATATTTTTGTTAGTTTTATATCTATATATATATCTATCTATATATCTATTTACACGCGAGTGCATGCGCGGAACCCCCCCCCCCCCCCCCCAACCCCACACACACGTGACAATAATCACTTCCGCCGGATCAACGAGAGAAAGAGAACAAACAAACGAATAGAGGAAAGAATACAGAAACAAAACGAAAAAGACTGAATGGATAGACAGAAAATAACAAGACAAACGAAAGAGGAGCCAGGAGGTCTGACACTTTCAAAATTTTGAAGCGGCAAAGTAAATTTGATAAGTTGTCAAGATAGATAATTCTTAGAGCGAGAGAGACAGAAATCGCCGATCGTCTAACTGCACACAGGAAATCAGGCGCGACAAGTTAAATAGGCTGGGGTCTCTCTGACCGTCCAGACGTGAACACCGTGACACTGATTGTGACTTTTGTTTGGTTTTTGTTTGTTTGTATGATTTTTTACAATTCGTTCATGATTATGATGTGATGGTTTGGTTTGGTTACCAGTTTTACGTCCCCTGCACTACTGTCTGGTCATTTAAGAGACGGGCTGCTTCGACCCTGCCTGTCAGGGTCAACCCGGACTGAGAGGGAAAAAATCCCAGCAGAAAAAAAACCCAGATCGTCCGCGACCGGGGATCGATCCAGGGTCTTCCCGCATGCAAGGCGAAGAGCCTAACCATTACACCACAGTGCCGGTTAATTCGTTCATGATTATGATGTGAGAGCGTAAGTGTGGAAGGACTTCCGTAACGAGCGACCACGTCTATAACCCACTTCAAACCCTACACCCATGCTCCTCTGAAACCCCAAGAATTGTATGATTAACTATTTGAATTATTCTATTTATGAAATTTTAAAGAATATTATTATAATAATATTTTTGGAAATAAATTTCGGAAAAAATGAACGGGTTGAAATCAACGGTAAGTTTGACGAGCTGAATCAAACTGGTCGCTCGTTACGGAAGTCTTCCGGTAAGTGGGACAGGCTTACAATGCATATTATAAGAGTAGATGTGAATAGTTTCATCAGTTCGAATGTCGCGTAAATTACTGAATTCATTATCAACGTAAAGCGCCTGTGCCCGTATGCATCAAGCTAAGCGTATGTCCTACGCAGAATAGGTAAAACCAAAACCGAACCAAACCAAACCACCCTCTGTTGAAGGCATAAGGCGGAGCGTCCATTGACCTGTTTTGTCACTTGTAGGCCAGGCTCATATGTATATATCATAATATAGATGAGCCTGGCCTGAAACTGACAAAACAGGTCAGTGGACGCTCCGCCTAAAGCACACGTTAAATGATTTCCTTGCGACACTTTAAAGTCATTTAAGAAACGGGCTATTTTGACCCTGCCTGTCAGGGCCAACCCGGGCTGATAGGGGAAAAAAACAAGCAGAAAGACACATTCACCTTGTCCCCACGTGGGAATCGAACCCAGGTCTTCTACGTGATAAGTCAAGAGCCTGACCGTTATACCACGTGACAGGCGCTGGTTTCTACGCAGTCTGACTCATATAAGTTTTACCCACCAAGAAAAATCCATGGTACCTACTCTTTTCTCTTAAACTCTCAAACCCAAAAACGGGGCTGGTAGCTTTGCAAAGTGACGGATCCCCAACATAGATCTTAGTACTGTTTTTCCCTTTTCAAAACCACCAGCGAATGACCTCACGCAATAGTACTTCCGCACAAACATTTTATCAATGACAAGTAGTCCATTTTTGTCGTTTATGGTACTAGAAAAGTTGAAGTGACACCCAATGGTACTTGAATCAGCGCCACACGGCAATAGACAAGTCCGCGATAACACAGAGTAGGTTTGTTGTAGGTCTGACAAAACGACGCTTTAGAAATTCGGATAAACAAGCGTTGCTCTGGGTAATTGAATAAAAAACGAAACCTCCATTTGGCGCCAAAATGACCTTTTAGTGTCGATAGAACCGTAAAACAGCAAACAAACAAACAAACAACGAAACCTCTGTTTGTATACCTCGTGAGTTTATAAATTTCAGCTTTTGTTTTGGTGACCAGTTTTAATTCCCTTGCAACACTGTAAAGTCATTTAGACGGGCTACTTTTTTCTTTGTTTTCTTCGATTATTGTTCTTATCGTAATATTCGTTCTAATAATTACTTTTTAAGTACATGAACTGAACTTGGGAATAATCCGAGTTGCTCAAAATTATTTGAATAAATGAAAAATTGATACAGATTTTACCCACTTATAATCTCTCATTGTGAGGTCTTTGGGAAAAATATACATGGCCATAGTTCGAAAGAACAACGCGCCTCGATAATGGGCAGCGGTGGGATCGCTTTCCTCGAGGACTGTTGACAAGCTAGAACAAGTTAAGTATTCTACAGAGTGATAGGGGAATTTTCAAGTACAGGAAAGGGGGGTCCAGAGTGTTTATGGAGTATTTACTAAGTTGAGTTGTTGTTGTTGTTGTTGTTGTTGTTTGTTTGTTTTTGTTTGTTCTTTTTGTTGTTGTTGTTAAAACAAGTTAAGTACAATACTACAGGGAGATAGGGGAATTTTCGAGTACAGGAAAGGAGGGTCCAGAGTGTTTATGAAGTATTTACTCAGTTGTATTGTTGTTGTTGTTGTTGTTGAATTGTTTGCTGTTGTTAATGTTGTTAAAACAAATAAAGTAGTCTATAGAGGAAGTTAGGGTAACTTCCGAGTACAGGAAATGAGGGTCCAGAGTGTTTATGAAGTATTGTGTTGTTGTTGTGGTATTCTTGTTGTTGTTGTCGTTGTTGTTTTTGTTGTTGTTTTTGTTGTTGTTTTTATTGTTACTGCTGATGCTGTTGTTGCTACAGTTGTTATAATTTTGCTGCTGGAAGTATTATTATTTTTGTTACTATGACAGTGGTCTTTTTTGTAACTGCTGTTGTCGCTAACGTTGAGTTTGAAAATGCGTGTGATTTGAGAAGGGGGGGGGGGGGGGAGGTCAAAAGAAAATAATAATGAAGAGAAAGACAAAAGGAGTAAGCGAAAGGTCATGAGAGGTATAGAGAGACAGAGAAACCAATAGTACAATTACTGTTGAAAGACAGGTGGTGGATAGATAGACAAAGACGGAGCAGTAAAACTAAGAGCGAAAAAGAAAGCAAAAGCGACAGGAAGAAAGGAGAGAAATTAAAAAAAGAGTAGGAAAGGATAAAAAAAAAAAGGCTTTAGAAGAAGAACGATTGTAAAGAGGAAAGAAAAGAAAGATAATGACAACGAGCTTATTAAAAATGACCAATTTGTTTATTTTCAATGCCAATTTTCAAGTCAGTTACGAAGGCTGTGATGAAATGAGGACGCACACGCACACACACACACACTCACACACATGCGCGCACACACGCTACACACACACACACACACACACACACACACACATTGCGCATATAAACAAAATATGGACGCTCATGTACCGGATAAGGAGAAAGAGACCCCATATATATTTTCTACGTTCGCAACAATATTTGTTCTAATTTTGTATGCCGTCAGTTGAACTAAAGGTACTTTGTGTAAAGCTTCAAAGAGATTGGGGTTAAAATTGTATTTATTGTAGAAATTATGACACTTTTCCTTAATCCCGTATTATTATTCATAACCAGTCACGGAAACGCTCTCATGTGGCCTACTTACGAGTTATAACTATATTACAATAATAACAATATCTATTTTAGTTTAGATATCAGTCTTACGTCCCCTGCAATAATGTAAGGTCGTTTAAAAGACGGGCTACTTCGACCCTGCCTGCCAGGGCCAACGGGGCTGAGAGAGAAAAAAAATCCCAGCAGATAGAAACCCAGGTCGTCCGCACTCGGGATCGAATTTTGTTCTTCCACGTCGCCCAACCACTACATCACAGCGATGGTCAATAGACCCTTGTTACTATGAATCAAATGCAAATGAGGCATAGGAAGCAATTTTATCAAACTACTAGAAATTGACAACTGGCGAGATGCCAAATATAGCGACAATCTCCTCTAATAGATTTGGCCCAAGCCACTTCGGAAAGGAGATATGAATGACTTGAGATCGATTCGAAACTCCTCAAGACTCAAACTTAACAACTGTGTACGTTATCTAATCTTACGCTACGGTCAACATAGCTTCAACAAGTGACAACCCGCTAATCTTAACTTTCCCCTGGGGCCTCTCGGATATTGGACAAACAGACATTACATACTGGCGGGCGCCCACAATAGATCAAAAGTCAACAACACCAGGTTCCAAAATTTGATCAGCGTTTTGTGTTTACAGCAGTATAATGATTCGCTAAGGAGAGGAATGATATTCAATGATATGAAAGGAAAACGTTTACGTTCTCATACCCTGAGGAGTTGTTATACTTAATACTCTCATTTAACTTAAGCCTGATTGAGTGCTTAAGTAAAAACCAAAGCAAAAAGAGGCTAAAACAGCTGAGGCTGGCGCCTCTATAGATAACCCATTCCTTACTACTACTACTTAATACTCTTTTCATTGTTATACAGGGTGTGTTTTGTTTTATATTGATCGATTCTAAACATTATGTCTCTAAAACGGTAAGAGAGAAAAGCAAAGGGTTTTTGCACATTTTTCAGTGACCATTTAAGTTTTGTCTGGGCTACTTAATAAGTATACAATGCTATTTTCATTGTTATAATATTTAATATATTGTTTATTATTAAGGCCCTTGTTTTTATACCTTCGGTTTGGTTAAGTTCTATATCTCAACTTATAGTTAGGTAATTTTTAAGGCGGGCCTGTGGCGTCGGTGGACAGGCGTTAGGTTCACCAGGATTTTTTCGGAGTTTTCATGGCTCCGACGTAAAATTCGTAGGTCCCGCTCCTTTCATGACTTTACAATGATTAGGACAAGAGTCGCAGATAGAAAGAAGTAGAAGGAGCAGAGCAGTCTAAAGCACCCGCAAACCACCCGTTGTACCGGCGCTGTGGTGTAACGGTTAGGCTCCCCGCTTGTCATGTGGAAGACCAAGGGTTCGATCCTGAGCGCGGACGATGTAGGTTGTTTTTTTTCTATTTGGGATTTTTTCCCCTCTCAACCCGGTTGGACCTGACAGTCAGTGCAGAGGACGTAAAACTGATGTAACCAAACCAAAACCCACCCGTTGTTAGCACTGGACTACAACGACGTAAGTTGTATTGCCAAAGTAGGCCTACGATCTTACCCACTTCAGGTAAGGGGAAAAGAACGCAAGAAAAACCAGGCCCTTTTCCTTACGTCGTGCGCACGAGAGTCCTTTACAAGGTTTCTAAACAAACACGACCCTTGAGCTAAGGGTGGATCTCTATAGGGCTTGCAAAGAGGCGTTGAGAACAAATCCGGACGTGTAGGCGAATCTATTTGTTAGGTTTGGTTTGGGTTTGGGTTTGGGTTTGGTTTGGTTTGGGCTTTGAATCTCTTCTTATATTGTGAGGTTATTTAAGAGGTAGGCTACTTTGATCCTGCTTGGCTAGGGCTACCCCAGGCTGAGAGCATAGTCTCAGCTGAAGAGGTTTGGGCTTGGTTTGACGCCTCGCCTTGTAATACTGTAAGGTTATTTAGAGTAGCGGGCTATTTCGACCCTGCCTGTTAGGACCAGCCCGGGTTGAGAGAGACACAATATTCCTGCAGAGACGCGTGGTGATCGAACATTAGTTCCTTGCGCAATAAGCGAAGAACACTACAGATGCTGGTGATGTGCATTTGGATTCATTTGTTAGATTCTAGAAATCTTATGTCATAACGATCTCTCTCTCTCTCTCTTTCTCTCTCTCTCTCTCTCTCTCTCTCTCTCTCTCTGTCTGTCTTTCTCTCCCACTCTCTCTCTCTCTACTTCCAGGACCAAAAGAAGTTTAGGCATTAGGACTACCAGAGTATGTGGTGCAATGGCTTGGCTTTTGGCCTATCACGCAAAGGGGTGAGGGGGGGGGGGGGAGGGGGGTCGGAGGGGGGTCAGGGGTGGGGGGTGGAGGGAATTCGATTCGAGCCTTGGACTAACATTCTCATCTCTCTGTTGGTTTGTTGTCTCCCACCTGAACACCACCAACCACACACACACACACATACACACACACACAGAGAAAGAGAGAAGGAGAGAGAGAGAGAGAGAGAGAGAGAGAGAGAGAGAGAGAGAGAGAGAGAGGCACGCACACACAAACATGCAAACAAGAGATGTTATCACTAATCAAACTCGTTTGTATTTCCACTAATAATTAGAACCTTCCAATTAACTGACGTCCATGAGAAAGTAGCATAATATGGAGGAAAAAATTAGAGAAAATAAGAAAGAATAAAAACCTTTTCACGCCTTCATGTTATTCCAATTCAATTCGTAAAATATAACGAATGGAAAATAAAGAAGAGAAGAGAACAAATGAAATAAAACAACCTTTATTCAGAACGAAAGCATTTAGCCCATATTTCAAATGTAACAATGAAGAGAAGAGAGGAAAGAATAAGAAAAGACTTTCTGTCCCCTTTCCAAACCTGTATATTAATAAGTTAATTCAGTCCATAAATTGTAACAAATTAAATACACATTTATAATTTTAATGTTATGCATATAGGACAATGTATTATCATGCTTGGCAGACAACACACTCCATTCATGTTTTACGTCATCGTTTTTTCCACTCATGTGACTAGACCTCCTGATTTTGCTTTGTTTCGCTTTATATTGTTCATGATTACTTCCCTTCCAGCTGGATGGATAGGGCCATAGAATAGATACAATACAGAAATACAGTCCCTATACAGTCTTTGGCTATTTTAGCCTATAAAATGTATCAAGGGAGGTCGACCATGTGTGGTCTTAGATTGTGTTTGGACTTGATGGATTTTAGCGCACGCAGGTGTGTTAATGATAATAACAATGGATTGCATTTTTAGAGCGAATATCCCAACTCGAAAGCAGGCAATAATAATAATAATATTATGCGCTTTACATAAAATACATAAATTGTTGTAGATTACAAGATAATCAATCCTTTTTGTTTGCGTCAATGCTGTTTGTATGCGTGTGAATATGTGTGAGCTGGACATGTGTGTGTGTGTGTGTGTGTGTATGTGTGTGTGTGTGTGTGTGTGTGTGTGTGTGTGTGTGTGTGTGTGTGTG
>JAUKPP010287772.1:5000-10338 GCA_032273245.1 Phyllaplysia taylori
GAGATAGCGCAAAGGAGACTCTGAGGAGATAGTTTGGTCCCACGCTCCCTCCTTGTCCCAGCTGAGGGCAGTCAGTTCGCGGATTAGTAAGTAACGGGCTGCAATTATCGTGGGCAGGAACAAATCACCCCTAAACTCTGTCTATCCCCCTCTGTCCGTCTCTCTCATCCCCCCCCCCCTCTCTCTCTCCTCCCCGCCCCCAAGGCATACACACCCTCCATCTCTATGAGCTCATCTGTGCGTAAGCCTCTTGTAATCTGATTGCTTGGTCCTACGTCAGGTGGATGTAAAGAGGAATGATGTGTTAAGATTAAAGTACAAAAACAAAGTACCCAAGATACACAACACAGATCGTAAAAGAAAATATTCCCGTAGGAAATTGATGCATGAATGCAAATTTCGGTTTTCAGCAAGGTTCCTCGGTGCAATTTTTTCTTAGCATTTTTCTGGTATTTTTTTTTTTTTCGTTGTTGTTCTTTCTTGTTCTGTCAGTACAATGCACTAAAATTCTGCTGTCGAATCCGAAATCAAGCCACGAAAATGGGGATGGATAGGCCACACGCTGCGAAAACCTGTAACTAACATCACCAAGCAGGCTCTGGATTAGAACCCACTAGGAAAGCGAAATCTGGGACGGCCAAAACAGACTTGGCGGGAGAAGCCTCGAAGCAGAGCTGAAGTCAGCTGGTTTGACATGGGCCGAGCTGAAGAAGATCAGCAATCTCTTATAATCATGTCCGTTGGTGAAGTGTTGTGGCGGTCCTATGCTCCCGGTGGAACCCAGAGGCATAAGTCAAGTTATTCAACATTCTACTGGGTTAGTCCTGAAAGACAGGGTCGAAGAAGCCCGCCTAAAAAATGACCTTACAGTGTTGATAGACACAGAGGCCGATGAGAGAGCTAAGGCGATCATATTATGTTGGATATCAGGAGTGAAATAACTGGCCTTGTCACTACCCGCCAATCATTAACGGTTTCATCTGTTATCTCCTCCCCTCTTTCACCCCCCCCCCCCCCACACACACACACCTTTTACCAAAGCCTTCACCTGAGACGAAAAGGAGATTGCGCATGGACACAGGATTACACCCTGCAGTCTACCGACGACTTTTCTCTACACAATCTGCACCTGTAATTTCCTCACTCGCTTTGGTCTCGTTCTCCACGTTCATAATATATATTTGGTTTGGTTTGGTTACCAGTTTTATGTCCTTCGTAACACTGTAAGGTTATCTTAGAAACGGACGACCTAAAGTATGCTTGTCGGGGCCAACACGGGCTAAAAAAGGGATAAGTTCTAGCAGGAAAAAAGCAGATCATCCGCCCGTGGGATTGCACTCGGGTCTTCAGTACAATAGATGAAGCGTCTAACCATGGCAGCGGGAGATTGCGCAGGACTTTTCTACTGATATCGATTCTCCTCAAGTGGTTAGATAGGCATAGAGGCCGATGAGAGAGCTAAGTTGACCGCGGGGTGGATACCAGGAGTGAAATAACTGGTCTTGTCCCTACCCGCCAATCATTAACGGTTTCACTTCCCGCTTTCATCTGTTATCTCCTCTCCCTCTTCCCCCCGCCTTTTACCAAAGCCTTCCGTTAAGACGAAAAGAAGATTGCGCTTGGATTCAGGATTACACCCGTAGTTTACCATCGACTTTTCTCTACTAAAGATGTACCCGTAATTTCCTCACTCGCTTCGGCCTCGTCCTGTACGTTCATTGAGCGTCTAGGTATCTTCCAATCCGCCGAAAGAAAGAGATACGAGGCTGCTCAGCGATTCGTGGGGATTTCTTTAGCAGAAGATTTTCTGTGATGTTACCGAGGCATTCATCCGATTTGGGGGCTGCTTAAACCACAGCGTGTTTGATCGAGGGATTAATGCGGGTTTGTGGTGAGACGGAGGCAACAATCGCATAAGACGAGCAAATACAAATACACGTGCGGGTAGATTTGTTAGGCTTGTCCGATCACCCAAACTGGAATCTGGATATCTGGTTGAAGAACATTATCAAGGAGAATAAATAGTTCAATTCCTTACTCGATAAAAATTTATTCTAGAAAAACCTAGGGTTATATTTATTGCAGTGCATTAAAGTGCAGATCTGCCCCTCTTCTCCGGGAAACCATGCTGTTGTTACTATTTTTTTAATTGAGTATGGGCAGCTCTATTAAATTGTTAACTAAAAATGTATCTAACTGTATGTAACAAGAGTGAATGGTTAATGAACGATGAAGGAAGTGTTTTAAAAATTTCCTCTCAGTCCCAATTGACCCTGACAGACAGAGTCGAAATAGCCTGCCTTTAAAACGACCTTGTGGTGTTACTTAAAGGGCGTTTAAAACAAACAAAATAAAACAAAGCAAATCTTCTTGCAAAGTGTCGCTTTAAGAAGGTTAATGTCTTCAGCTGGATAGTTCTTAAAGGACCCATCCCCCTCCTCCCCTGCCCCTTCCAGGAACTAGCCTCACTTTCATGATCTTGAAAAAGAATTTAAACTCTAAGCCGCTCTTGAAATGCTTCTTCATCTAGACGTCCTAGGTCACTATGTACGCCCGGTTCTTCATCCTTCAGATTTCTCAGATAACTATCATTCTTCCGGTTTTCCTTTTCTTATACGGTTCCATGCCCAGCCTTAGAGAGTGGCGGTCGTGTGGATTGTAATGTTAGATGAAAACTGGATTCCTAACCCTTTGGTCCAGGGTGGTCTTCTGGTAATCTTTTCCTTTGTTATCGGAGACTCTGAGGTACAGGGGAGCTCTTTTACGTCGTAACTAGGTCGTTGATACAGCTTAGCTTGGTTAGTTGCCCTCTATTGAAAGGATGGATTCTCTTGTCACACCTTTGTGGACTTATAGAGATAGAGAGAACGACAGAGACCTGATTGAGGTACCGGTAGTGAGCAAGAGAGAAAAAATAAATCGAGATAAAGCTGACATGAGATAGTTGTGGAGAGGGAGAGAAAGAAAGAGAGAGAACGTGAGAGGATAGGGGAGGGGAGGGGGAGAGCGAACGACAGACAGAGAGACGAGTGGGAGAGAGAGATAGATAGAGAGAAAGAGTAGAGAGAGAGAGAGAAAGAGAGAGAGAGAGAGAGAGAGAGAGAGAGAGAGAGAGAGGGTGGGTGTTTGTAAGTGGAGATGGAGGACGCTTCCTTTTCAAGTTTAGACTTGAATGCAGGTTGATGTTTGCCTATTTCCATTACATCAAACGAAACGGAGGGATCTTAGACATACATGTATCCGGTGCTTGAGAAAATGTGGATCAAAATAGTAATATGTGGGCCCACAGAGAATGTCTTATAATCTGAGGCTGAAGTTATATATTTTTGTATGAGTGGTTTGGTTTGGTTTGGTTTAAAAATGTCCACTTTTTGGCATACAAATTTGGTTTGGTTTGGTTTTGGTTTAACGCCCCATGCAACTCTATAAGGTCGTTTACGAGGCGGGACCTCCGAATTTTACGTCCATCTCCGATAGGACGGGGGTCGGAGCCAAAAAAACTCCGAAAAAATCCCGGGGATCCTCCCAGCATTCGAACCCGGGGCCTTCCCATCTGTAGGCTGGCGCACTACCGCTCGGCCATCGACGCCCCCTTTTGTATGAGTGGCGACTTTGTGGATTGTTGGAATCAATTCATGGACCATGACATTATTTATTTGATGTAAAGCACGAGTACAAACCAAAGCCCTACTATTTAAAATTATACAAGTCTTACTGAAAAACAAAAACTGTTAAAGAAGGTTAAAGGACATCCTTCTGTTTCGACCAAAGAGGCTGATCCCCACAAGTCTGGTATTTCCCTCCAAATTCCTTCCGTATATCACCCAAACAAATTGTCTACAATATTTGTGTCAACGCCAAGCCCCGAGAATGAATCCAACATCTGGCAATTTCTACGCTGTACAGTAGCAATATTTGTCTTAAGCCTAGCTATATTTGCCCAGCGCTTGGAACGAGCCGCTATCACAAAGCTGGAATTTGCCACTTTCGGCAGGTCACTTCTCACAATGAGTGACCACAATGGTCAGTAATTGACATTGACCATTCGGTCCTCGGCGCCTCGTAAATGTTTTTCCTGCTCATGATACGTCGATAGTTCAACACTTGTTCTACAAACGGTTTTCGGCGTCTCCGGGCACGCCTTCGTTGCTCTCTCTTTATTGACTCCCCCCCCCCTCCCCCACCCTCCCTCTCTTTCTATTCCCACTTAAAGCTGGTACAGTCATACAACAAGAGAGAGATAAAGAGAGAGAGAGAGAGAGAGAGAGAGAGAGAGAGATATTGAAAGACAGCGAGAGAGAGAGCGAGAGAGGGAGAGAGATTTGTGGGAGAGCGAGAGAAAGAAAAGAGACAGAGAGTATAATATTATGTGTCCGGACGATGGAATGGGGAAAGGGAGAGAGAGAGAGAGGGAGAGAAAAAGAGGTGGGATATAGGCAGGAAGAACTTAAGAATAAAAAAAGAGGCAGAAGCATTACGATTATGTGGATTGAGAGTGAGATAATTACAAACAAGAGGGAGAGGCGTAGATTGAGAGAGAGAGAGAGAGAGAGAGAGAGAGAGAGAAAGAGAGAAAGACACAAGCACACACAGGCCGAGATGAGTAAAACAGACGAAGAGAGAGGGAGAGAAAGACAGAGAGAGAGAGAGAGAGAGAGAGAGAAAGCAAACACAGAGAGAAGAGAGACATAGACGTAGATAGAGAGAAACGCAAACACACACACAGAGAGAGAGAGAGAGAGAGAGAGAGAGAGAGAGAAAGGGGAAAGGAAGAGAGAGAGATAGAGAGAGAAGGGGAAAGGGAGAGAGAGAGAAGGGGTTTGTGAGAGACAGAAAGGTGACGCAAACACATACTCTCTTCCACCTCACCTTTCTCCCCTGTCCCCTACCTAACCCATACACCGGAGTGTTGCGTCTCACCAGATTTGTTCTTTAGGCAAAGACTGCTGTATCCATGAATTGGAACCATTGTTGACATGCACCGATTTGGCGCTCCTCGCCTTTGATAGCTCTATTAAATTTGACGTCATTCAATGGACATTTGCCTCCAGTCTGGCTGGTTCTGGTTTTGTATTGGTTTATACAACGTACATGTATCTTGCAACTTTGTAAGGTCATTAAAGAGACCGGTTTGTTTGAGTCTGCCATTTTGAACCTACCCGGGTTGAGAGAGACACTGTCCGAGCACAAAACAACAACATTCCCCACGCACCCCCCCCCCCCCAACAAAACAAAAACAAATAAAACAAAAAATCCAAACAAAAACTCAACTCAAACAGGAAAAACAAACACAAAGAACATAATAAAACAAACAGGCCCGGGGGGGGGCGGGGGCCGC
>JAUKPP010287783.1:0-20116 GCA_032273245.1 Phyllaplysia taylori
GTTGAGTATTAGAATATTCAATAAAATTGATAAAAATAAAATCTACAAAAATTTACCAACCAAATCACTTTCAACTTAATGGATTACCACTATCTAAGGCTACCATTCGCTCATACAATGGTTCGGTGGATCGCCTTA
Organism: Phyllaplysia taylori; assembly: GCA_032273245.1. Classification (NCBI taxonomy): domain Eukaryota; kingdom Metazoa; phylum Mollusca; class Gastropoda; order Aplysiida; family Aplysiidae; genus Phyllaplysia; species Phyllaplysia taylori. The sequence continues at coordinate 139 of JAUKPP010287783.1, forward strand.
CAATATGATGATGATGATACTCACATTCCTTAAAAAAAATAGAGAGGTGAGAGGATAAGAAGATGCTAGGAGGTAAAAAGAATAAAAAAGAATTTCAAAGTACTAATTGAAAGGAAAGCAAAATTAGTTTTTTCCCCTTTTCCTTTAAATTTGGTGCCTTAAGTTGGAGCCGCAAAATTTTTTGCGGCTCCGGCTCTCTGGTAAGAATTATGTAATAAGAGGTGCTTTTTAAGGTTTGGGTTGTTTATCTGTTTTTCTCCCTGTGAGGTAATTTATTTCATGAGACGGGCTATTTCGATCCTGTCCATCAGAAAAACGCTGGTCGTCGGCATGTGGAGTATTGGATGGGGGGTGGGGCCCCGACCAGGAACTGAGCATGCCTTGTTCATGAAAATACTGATATAATATCAGTAGGAGGAGTTGTCAGATTACTAAGGTACATGCATTGTTGCTAGTGTTGATAAGTCATTCTTTTAAAAAGTATAACAAGTTAAATTGAACCTTGAATGATAACTACACAAACTCAAAATGTCTCGAGGGGTGAGCACAGCCCACTTCCAAAAAATCCTGACCTTGGGCGTCACTGCTTGAAACTTGTATATTTATTGAATTCACAAGAATTTAGAATGAAATATCAAGACTTATTCGTTGTGCCCAGAAATGATTTAAAAAAAAAAAACACCCAAAAAAAGGAAAAAAGCCAAAATAATCCGGAGGGTGGATAATTACCTGTTCTCCTCTCCTTCCCCGAAAACTAACCTGCAGCTGATCAGAACTAACCACAGGCTATTAAGTGAACCACTCTCAAGTTCTCAGTGCAATCAAGGATTTTGGGTGTGCAAAAGTTCAAAGGGTAGAGGCTGAAAAAAACACCACTTGAGCGTGGTTGGTTTAGGTGTATAATCTTTCACAACATTGTATTGACTGTAAGGTCATTTGATAGATGCCGACATACTTCTGCGACCCTGCCTGTCAGGGCCAATCCAGGCTGAGAGCAGTGAGAGGGACCCTCCCAGCAGAAAAATGGAGATGTACTCGATCAAACAAATTGCGCCATGTTCATGGGTGCAAGCATACAACCCCCAAAAAGCCTGCAACCCAGGAAGGCAAATTTAAATTTGCCTGCAAGATTTTTTTTCTTCGTTTTTGTTATATATTTTATGTATATTTTTTCCAATCTCGGCGACGCGGTTTTGCCGGCCAGAGGGTTGATTTTGCCTGCCGGCCGACAATCTTGCACCCATGGCCACGTCAGCCTTTGAAGATGAAGAGCCTCACTACTACACCACAAAAACCTGTTTGCTGAACACATATGAAACTCAATGAGAAAACAAAAACAAGAGACTTGAGCATCACGTAGCTTGCCACAACGGTTCACCTTGGTAATGTAATCAGCTTGGACATGACGTCATGATTGTCACCCAAGCCACACCCTGACAGGTCAAGTTGTGTGATGCCATCATAGAGCCACCACTGGTCATCCACGGTGTCGTTAACAAACAGCTGACAATGCTGAAGGCTGAGTCCATCCAAGATACCATAGTCCCGATAAGCAGAGAAAAAGAGCTGAAAGAAAAGGGCAACAAGAAATAGACTTAAAACTTCATACATAGGCCCACATACAATGTACTACATTACATTGAATTAATTACTCTGAATGGCACTACTTAACTAGCCTGATAAATATTATAATTCATAAAATGAAAGTGTTGCAATGAATAGGAATCTTATGCAAAAAACATGTCCCATGCAATACTATAAAAAAGGTTATTTAAGGAATGGGCTACTTTGACCCTGCCTGACAGGGTCAACCCGGGCTGAGAGGGACATTGTCCCAGCGGAAAAACGGAAATATACTCGATCAAACAAACTGCCCCAAGTGGGCCTCGAACTCACGTCTTCTGCGTGATAGGTGAAGCGTGTAACATTATACCACAGACGCCAGTCAGATGAAATAGAACATTTAAGTCTTTCTTAAAGTCAAATAAAAGATCAGTGAAAAAGCAACAACATGATACAGTCCGCAAACAAGAAGAAAGGGTAAGGACCTGCTTTTGTACAATAATATGACATTTTTTGTTTATTTGCCCACCATATCAATACCATAGCCTTTGGATCAAACAGGCTGTCAAGATTTTCATAGCCCTGTGACTTGATCATACCAGCTCTGAGAATCAGAATGGACTTTTTGCCACTCAAGCAAAAGTGAAAGAAAAAAAAGGATACCCCAAAGTTGAAGCGTAATTGATAAAAAAAACCACCCACGGGAGGACTTTCTTCATGATGAGATACCAGTTCGATTCAGCGCACCACATTTATTGCTGGTGGTAAATGTGACGGGTAGGGGTAGAGATAGATGTTGTCAAAATCCTTTTCTTAGTTTTATATGAACAGAATTCATAGGTCCAAGGGGTCTTGGGGGGGCATAGGCATAAGGTTTGAAGGGGGTGGTGGTGGTTAGAGACATATAGTCGCTTCTTATGGATCTCCTTTTCACTCACCTGTAAATTTTGAAATGAGCTCTCTCTATTAGTGAGACAAGAAAATTGTCCCTGTCTCGCGGCAGTCTCAAATATTTCTCTGCCTACAGAATCTGGAAAGCCATGAAATGATTCAACTTTGTGAAGATTGTTTGAGATAAACTCCAGGCAAGCGTGAAACAAACTTTTTACAGCGCTTGTCATTCTCTTCCTACATCAGCTCATGGAACTTCACAGCAGATTTCTGTAAAAGTGAAAAATGAAAATTTAAAACAATGGAATAAAAATCCCTAGAAGCCTGCTCTCTGCATGAACAATTTCACCACAAACATACATGAAATAAAAAAAGCCCAGAAAATTCAAATGATCAACTTATGTTAATTATAGCTTATCATAGCCAAGAGTCATTAAGTAAGCTCAAGGAAAAAAAAATCATCAAGTGCTTTATTCACTTCTAATCCTAAAATCATGACAGCAACATAGAAACGGTAAATTGCCATTTTCTTTCCTTGGACTTGGGTGTATAACGCAGTGTGAAGCTTTTCCCAATCAATCAATTTTAAACGATAAACGTCAATTATTTCTAAAAAAAATAAAATAAGCCTACACGCCAGGACATTCTATTTCTATCATCCGTTACAGGTTAGTATTAGTAGTAGGCCTACTTAGTAGTGTGTGGGTGTAGAGAAAATGTTTGAGAGAAAACAATATAGATCTATATAGATTCTAGATCTAGATCTAATCTAGATATCTATATATATCTTTTAGGCTAATAACAATAATTTCTCACGTCAACTTTCAAGGCTGGGCATTTGAATCATTAAATTGAAGGGTTTAAAAACCTTTAATAACTTTAAACCGAAAAAGGGCCAATTTTCACTAGAAAGGAATTCTACTTCTGCATCTCCAAGCAACTGCACCCCATCACCCCCCCCCCCCTCTCCGCTGCAAACATCTGTGATGAAATATTTTTTTTATTCTCTTTGTCTTTACTTTTTACCCTCATTGGATGAAAATTTCAGTTTCAGATGCTCTGCTGCCACTGTGGTTGTGTCCCTCTCGGCCTGGGTTGGCTCTGGACTCTGCTGGCACAGGCACGGACACGGCAGGATGCCTCCCAGTTCACTCTCTACTAACTCTAAAAACGTTAATAAATAGATCTAGATCTAATAGTAGTAAAACGGCCGACCAAAGCAAACTCTAAATCCCCTTTGCAATAACCTATTGGAAGAGTGAACAGGTTGAAACTGACGGTAGGTTTGACTTTGTTGACCCGCTGAATCAAACTGGTCGCTCGTTACGGAAGTCCTCCCCTTCTATTTCTAGGCTATGATGTTACAATTTAGAATTTCTATTTCAATCTAAGCCTTGTATTGTATAAACTAGATCTAGACTAGGTCCAGATCTAATGCCAAATATCGAGAGAGATCATAATATTATTATTTTATTTCCTCCATACAAGTTACACAACCTACCAACAGAGAAAATACAGAAAAAGCCAACCAAAGGCATTATTATTGGCGCTCTTTTCACGTCGCGTCGTTCGTCCGGAAGTTCATCCGAGTTCATCGTCGTCGTAGGGTACGGACAGGGGATGGGAGGAATAGTTTGGAGGCCAGGTTTAAAATGAAAGCCGCCAAGGTAAGTGAAATGTAGTTTTTGCATTTTACTGTTGTTTAGATTTAGAAGCGATTTTTAGGAAAACACATAGGGCTCAAAACCACCAAGTATTTCATCAAGAAAAATGGTGAACCCAGAAATAAATTTCATGCAAAATGCGAAGATTCCAATAATTGCAATGAAAATAGCCATCAAGCCAAACATGAAAATTTAGCATCATGTGCAATAAAAACTAGCCAGGTTTGACTCTAAAGTAGTAGCTCTGACAAACAATACAAGGGGTTTATTGTAGTTTTCAGCAGTTGAATATTTAGGTCTTGGATTCTTTGTGTCGGACAAAAGAAATTCGTTTTATTCTTCTAAATTATTTTTCATACTCTTCTTATGTATTTGCCCCTCCCTCACATTTCATGTATGTTAGGCCTACGTTTTGTTTCCACCACCGTGTTCTTAAAATCATATCAGGCTTTTATCTGTCCCCTTTCCTTTCCTTATTATTCCCCTATCAGTTCTCTCGTCACACAGGCGTGTGTGGTGTAATAATAGGTAGGCCTTTTGCCTGTCATGAAGCAAACCCGAGTTTGATTTCCAAGTGAGGGCAAGCATTCGCTTCTTTTTGCTGGGTCCCGTCCCTACCAGCTTGGGCTCACCCTGACAGACAGGGCAGCTTACAAGGCCTATAGGCTAGCCTGTCTCTTGGTCTTGAAGGACCTTACAGTGTTGCAAAGGACGTAAAATTATCGCCCCCAAAACCCCCCCCCCGAAAAAAAGCAATCAACCTCTTCTCTCTCCTACCCAATTTCTTGCGAGTTGTCTTCTCAATCCATCACTGTAGGCTATAGGTAGGCCTACATGTAGTTTCCTTATCTCTCCTCCTTTCGTTTTCCTAATTCCCCCTGTCAATGGTCAACTTCTTTTTCATTTCCTCGTATGAACAGTCGTCAAGTTATAAGCGTGGGCTTGATTTGAGGCTTAAATCTACACTCGATTCGACTTGAGCGGTACTCAGATAAGATGGAGTAGATCTAGATTAGAGCACTTAGCAGTGTGTCGACAAAAAGGTGAACGCTGAAAACTTCCATCCTCGTGGATTGCAATAATGTTGAGTTAACCAGAGTTTTTCTATATTCTGTATCAGCCCACGCCAAAAGGCAAAACACACTCAACAAAACTTTAAAAATGCAGGAAATCATATTTCTTGATAATATTTTCATGTCAAGAGATACAGAAGCCTAATATTAATATCCTGAGATTTAAAAAAAACACACGCATAGCCTTACCAATTTGGAAAACACTTTTTTCGTCTTAAGACGAGCGCAATTGTAATAGAGTAGCAACATATTATATTACATCAATGACTTAGAGTAAAAGGGACCTAACCCTGTATTGACTATTGGGTCTAGGATTGTATTGTGTTGTTTCTATGATGTCCCTTGCTATGACAGGAAATAAACATCCTTTTGGATGTAATCACAATGGCTGTCTGCTGCTCATCGTCTTGAGGTGACAATCCACTTTAGCAATGTTTACCAATTTATTGCACATTATTCTGGAAAATCGCGTATTTTCAGGAAGTAGAGTGTCTTTTAAAATTTGGCATATCAGTAGTGCTCGGTCATCAAAATCTTAAAAAATTTCAGGAACTTTTTCCGCCTGGACACACTAACAATATAATGGGAAGTTTCGGTAAAATCCATCGACTATTAAGCAAAATATGACGAAAACCTGTTATTTTTTTTTTTTTGGCTCATCCTGTTTTTACGAGTATTTCGTGCATCCGACATTTTTTTTTTTTTTACATCTAAGTGTAGCGTTCTACGCAGTCGCGAGGTCTTACGCTTAGTTTGATGCATACGGCCACTAGAATTAAAATCAGTCTGGTAAAATACACTTAAATAGGAAACCGGTGTCATTTCGAAATTTATCAAGGGAAGCAACAAAGAAAAATACTGGCATAATTTAAGCTTTTTGTGAGTAGCGTCCCCTAGACCCTCGCGTAAACGACGTTTCGTTCACCATTCAATCCGCACCTTAACTTGTTCAAGATCTTCTTAGTCAACGGTATTTTTTGTTTTTTTTTAGGTTATGTACTTATTTTCTTTCCTTCTTCTCTCTTATGTTACGTTCTATTTTTAGCATCATTTCTATTTTCTTTTACCGCGTTGAGACTCCATTTCAATGCTACAGTACAGGCGCTCTGGTGTAATGGTTAGGGTCTTCGCCTCTTATGCGGATTGCCCGAGTTCGATCCCTAGCGCGATCACTAGTATATGGGCTGTGTTGCTGTTGCTATGACTAACATCCTCTAACCAATCAGAGTAAATAATATGCCATAAAGTATCCCACATGCCGAACCTTGAGACAGGTCGTACCCCAACTAGAAACACGGAGAGGGGAAATGATCGAAAACGTTGGAAAAAGAACATAACTTAACAAGCGGCTCGACCACATCTCCCATCCCCCACCCCTCTCCCTACTCCTCCTCCCCCTATCCCCTCTCCTTTCTTCCCCTCCTCCTCCTCCTATCCCCTCTCACTTCTTCCCCTCTTCCTCCTACTCCTTGCCTCCTTCTCCTGCTACCCCTCCCACTTCTTCCTCCTCCTCCCCTCCTCCTCCTTCTTCTCCCCCTCCTCCTATCCCTTTCCCCTCCTCCTTCATCCCCCTCCTCCCCAACCCCACCTTTCTTTTTTTTCCTCTACTACTGCCTACCTCCTCCTCCTACTACCTCTCCCACCTCTTCCTCCTCCCCCTCCCCTCCCCATACCCCTCCTCCTCCTCTCCCGGTCCCCTCCTCCTTCACCCATCTTCCCCTTTTTGCTGCTCTTGTCTTTTGCTTTTTACGCGCCTTTCAACCACACATGGTCATTTAAGAGACGGAGTACTTTGACTCTACACTAAACTAAAGCAGCAAAAGCAGATGGTACCTTTATAAAAAAGTAACCCCGAACAACAGAATTGATGTAATATTACATCTACATTGTATTCTGTGCTCCAAACTAACTCCTTCAACCCTGCACGCGATGACCAAACCGGGCTTAGGTGTCACTACACAGAGGCGATGTAAACAAACTTTATTAATACCCACAAAATGGGCCTCGAACTCCTGTCCTTTGTGGGGTATTCGAAGAGCCCCGCCATTACACCACAGAAGTCAGTATCCTGCCTGTTCGAATTACACGTGGGTTATGTCGACTTGCGTCGATTGTTCAAATACCAGCCTTGATGTTGTATACAAGAATGTGATCTAAACTAATAGGAGATTCCGACAACTCTTTGGCCTCATGGCTTTGGCTTGGTTTGGTTACCAGTTTTACGTCCCCTGCAACACTAAGTGTAAGGTCATTTAAGAGACGGGCTACTTCGACCCTGCCTGTCAGGGCCAACCCGGGCTGAGAGGGAAAAAAATCCCATAGAGGACTTGGTATGGGTTGGTTACCAGTTTTACGTCTCCTGCAACACTGTAAAGTCATTTAAGAGACGGGCCACTTCCATCCTGCCTGTCAGGGCCAACCCGGGCTGAGAGGGGAAAAGTCCCAGCAGAAAAAAACACCCAGATCGTCCGCTTTCGGGATTGAACTCGGGTCGTCCGCGTGACAGGCGAAGAGCCTAACCATTGCACCACACTGCAGGTCGTCGATAAAAGTGACATTGAACACGGACCACTCACAAGGAACAAGACTGAAATAACAAGAGAACCCATTGAGAATACGTTGACAATAGTTGTTATTAGTTTTTGCCAACACATTGAATGAAACAGCAACAATAACAGCAAGAGAAATAAATACACATGATACATGAGATGAATAAATAAAATACATGTTTTCATTTGTAAGCTTGCAACATCGTCTTCCTACATGTATAAACAGTAGGCTATTTACAATATCCTCAATATTATAATTAACACTAATAGAGGTTAGCATTTTGTCGTGCGCTTACAATGCAAAAATACACGTAGGCTCCAGTACTATCTAAAACAATAATTACTGCTGAGCCTTATTTAGAAACCTTCTATAGTAAAAGCACTATACACGTACAAACAGTAACAGGTATGTAATAATAGTTCAGCCCCATAGGCTACTCGGTGTTTATTCTAGAAAAGCCAAGGGTTATTTTTACTGCAGTGATGCCCCCCCCCCCTCCCCTGATCGGAAACCCCACTGATTTATACGAGTCTGGAGCAAGGTCTATTCAATGATACCTAGATATGTTTATACAGATCAAGCGAACATCGAATTAAACTTTGTTGCTGATGGGAAAGAAATTTGAAGGACCCAATTTCACGATAAAGTACCTGAGGTGCAGAATTGAAGAAAATACATGTATTGAATTTACAGGCCTGCTGCGTACCCCAAGACATCAAGAATTGCAAACAAAATCTTGAATAACATTGAAGTATCGTGGTGCTATGAATACGACTTCGAAAGTCTTCGTCTTGTTTCTAAGAGTTGGATGTCTTGCTCAGGAAAAAATAACACCGAACAATGACATAATGAACAGTGCAACAACATTCGAAACATTTCACATCCCTGTGGTTCACGGTAACTCAGGCAGACTGTACTTGCACACGTTCAGAACCAAACGTAAACTTTGTTTCTTCTTTTTAAAAAGATTGTTTCTATTTGAATGGAAAGCTTAATCTATAGCAAAAATATTGTCAGTTATGTGAACTCTGTTGCCTTTTTGCTTCTTTTGTTAAAATACAGAGCACTGGCTGCTTAAATATTAGTTTGATTTAGGTGGTTGGATCATTGACGTTTTCATGTTCCGATATAATCGCATCATGTAGTATCATTCGAGCGAAGCTACTAATGAAAGCTAAAATTGTTGTTCAAAACTGCGAGCAGCCAATAATAGTACATGTATTCCCAAGATATACTCAATAGAATAATAACATGCTGCCAGCAAACGAAGATAGTTTTCTGCTACTAGATAGACAAACACGTAAGTCTAAACATTTTTCAAATGCAAAAATAATATTTTCATCAGTGGCTTGACTATTCGCACATTATCTTCACAATGTGCTCACAGAATAGATCGCACTTGCATGAACAAAAGGCAAGGCATGCTATAAGAATTGTGAAATATTATAATGTAGTACAATAATATACAGCTGATGGAAATGTCAACTATATATATATAAATATATACATGTATAGGTGCACGCTGGATTACCAAAACCATAATTACCACTGGCACAAAAACTGGAGAATTGTAACAACTGTTGTTGGGTTTGGTCACCAGTGTAACGTCACTTGCAACACTTGTCATTTAAGAGACGGGCTACTTCGACCCTGACTGTCAGGGCCAACCCGGGCTGAGAGGGAAAAGATCCCAGCATGAAAATACCCAGATCGTCGGCACGTGGTATCGAACTCAGGTCTCCGCATGATAGTACATTTGATAGGCGAAGAGCCTAACCATTGCACCAAAGACAACTCCGATAAAAAAACAAATCATGTTGATCTATGGCTAAAGCTGCAGTAAAATGTTCAGAAATGTAGCTTCGCCACGTACAGGTTATGAAATGTAGAGTTTGCTAAAAATGTGTAGGTCGTACATCCATGGATTTCATAACAAAACAATAAATTTGAAACATTTGGGTCGGCACACTAGCTGGGCCATAAATATTATTGGCTGTCTTAACGTTTCGTTGACTTAGCTTTTACTTTGACAGAGTTATTAAGTTAATATATATGGAGCGCTTTTTCTGTGTCCCCCCCCCCTCCTCTACAATGCTCACTACTACTACTGACTTGAGCTGTGATTTAATGGTTAGGCTGTTCGCCTCACATGCGGAAGACCCGAGTTCGATCCCGGTCGCGGACGATCTGCGTTTTTTCTGGTGGGACTTTCGCTCTGACAGGTAATTTCGAAGTAGCCTGTTTCTAAAATGACCTTGTAGTGTTGCAGGGGACGTAAAACTGGTAACCAAACCAAAGCAATCACTACTATTGCACAAAGCCGTCGTGGAAGAATCTGTATATACTATACACAGAGATCGTGCGGTGAGTTCTAGTGCTTTAAGGCCACAAAAACAAAACAACAACAACAAAAGCACAAAGACAGTAAAAATCTGATGTTCCGTATCTCACAGATAAACAGCTGGTCCTGTTTTAAGCCTCTTGCAGCACTGTGAGCTCATTTAAAGAGGCGGGATCTTCCCAGTTTACATCAATCTCAGATAGATAGGACGGGAGACGGAGCCTTAAAAACTCACACAAAAAAAGCAAAACCTTGGATCACCTCCAAGAATTCAAGCCCATGACCTAAAGTTGAAAAAAAACAACGAAAAAGAAAACCAGAGAGAGAGAGAGAGAGAGAGAGAGAGAGAAAGAGAGAGAGAGGGAAGATAGGTACAGCCATGACCTATAGTTGAAAAAAAACCCAGAGAGAGAGAGAGGAAGGGAGAGAGAGAGAGAGAGAGAGAGAGAAAGAGAGAGAGAGGAAAGATAGGTACAGCCATGACCTATAGTTGAAAAAAAACCCAGAGAGAGAGAGAGAGAGGGGAGGAAAGAGAGAGAGAGAGAGAGAGAGAGAGTGAGAGAAGATAGGTACAGAACAGGAATTACAGCCAGCACTAAAACGAGGCAACCGTAGACTTCAGATTGTTTTTATATCTAGCACAAACGTACATGTGTTAGATTTTGTGGGCGGTTTCAAACAAGATTTCTGGAACCAGTATCAGTATAACAGTATAAGCATGTCCCTCTCTCACAAACAAGATTTCTGGAACCAGTATCAGTATAACAGTATAAGCATGTCCCTCTCTCATAAATGATAAGCTTTTCCAGGGAGGACCTGCTCCATATCGTTACAACATAAAATGGCGCGGCAGACTTTGTGAGCTTGTTTCTCCAGTGACGTTAGAGATGCTGCAGTTCCGGTTCCGGTTTTGTCTGGGGTGAGAAGAAGACCAATGATGTCTTTGGAGGAGAAATACTTGTGCTTGGCCAAAAGCTGACTGCGTGGAGTGGACACTGCGGAAGAAGCTGTAATGGGGGGAAGGAAGGGGGGTGGGGTGGGAAGAAAGTGGGGAAGGAAGGGGGGGGGGAGGAAGGGGGGAAGGAAGGGGCGGGAATCAGTTTTAGTTTGCTGTCTATTGAGTGATTTCATATGCTAGTACTATAAGTATAAGTAATACATAACGTGTTGGTTTGGTTAAACGCCCCACGCAACACTGTAAGGTCATTTACGAGGCGGGACCTCCGGATTTTACGTCCATCTCCGATAGTCGGAGCCATGAAAACTGTGAGCCTCTCCGGATTCGAACCTGGGATCTCCTCGTCTGTAGGCGGGACCACTACCGCTCGGCCAACAACGCCCCCATACATTATACATAATGTAACTCAGTTTCCCCCTCTTCCTCCTTACGGCCCTTTGCCGCCCTCTAGGCAAGATAAGACAAGATAAACTTTATTGTCCAGAGAGGAAACATTTCCTCAGGTTTATAACAAGGACACAGAACATAAAATTCACTAATCACAGTAGTTTTTTTTTTATTCCTCTGCGCTCTCCATCTGTTTCTCTTCCTTCTCCGTGCGCATAACCCGTTCTACTCCTTCCTTTGTCTTTTCCTCCTAATTTTTCTTTCTCTTCTCCACCTCCTTATTCTTCTGTTCCCTCTTTTTTATCGTCTACTCCTCCATCTCCCTCTCGTCCCTTCCACCACCTCCTCCCCTACCACCCCTCCACCTCCTTCTCCTCCTCTCCCACCTCCTTTTCCTCCTCCTCCTCCACCTCGGATCCATCTCTTCCTCTTGCATCTCCTCCTCCTCCCCCTCCTCCTTCTCCTCCTCCGCATGCGGACGACCAGCGTTATCTTTTGCTGGGATCTCCCCTCTTAGCTCACGTTTGCCCCGACAGAAAGAGTCGAAATAGCCCGTCTCTTAAATGACCTTACAGTGTTGCAAGGGACGTAAGACCGGTAACTAAAAACGTAAAAACAATAATTGTGGAATAGGCTGATATGTCCTCACCTGAAAACTGACAATATTCTATGTGTGCGTATGTGTGTGTGTGTGTGTGTGTGTGTGTGTGTGTGAGAGAGAGAGAGAGAGAGAAGGAGAGAGACAGAAAGAGAGAGAGAGGGGGAGGGTAAGAGAGAGGTAGAGGTGAGGGATAAGTATAGATTGGGCATGAGCTTATGAGAGATAATGTACAGAGACAACCTTGTCTACACAAGTTCCCAAGTACATTGTAGACGACATAAGGTATTAAGATCCCAAACAGACGACATAAGGTATTAAGATCCAGAAAACTCACAATTACCTTTTAGCGTTGAACCGGTGAAAGCTTGGGGATACAGCAGTTTGCCTTCATCACTGGCAGCATCGCTGTTGAAAGAGCCAGAAATACCCGATAAAGACAACAGTGCACCAGCATCTGAATGTTCGGTTACTTTGTCCTCCTTCTCACTGAGAGAGTCGAGAGATCTCGGAAGTTTAGGCGTAGACAGTGCCTTTTCAAGTAAGTCGTTATTCTTCCCGTTGTATTCTTCAACACTAGACAAAGAGCTATTGGGGTCAAAGTATTGGTCAAACCGTGGCTTATCCGCGCTAAATCCTACGGGAGTTTTTGCCTCCTCTTCCTCGTCGTCCGCCATTGTTTCAGTCGATGATATCACTTCCTCTTGCGCTGCTCTGCTGCTTCTTCGAGAGTCTGTGACAGAGATGATATCCGACCTGTTGATGGAGTTCCGCTGTCGAGCGGAAGTGATGCTTTCTGTGTCGTGAGCGCGTTGTTGTGCGCTATGATAAGGCGGAGCTACCATACTAGTGGCAGAGCGCATGTTTCCAGTAACGTCTATTGACCAATCAGAACCCCGGTAAGAGTTCTCAAGGTCAGCAGACCTACTGGGAGCACGAGAGCTGCACGAGGCGCCAGTGTAGACACTGGAAGAGTCGCTGAGAAAACTCTCCATTGGTAAAGGCTGGCTATCGAAACCTGCGTACACTTTACGTTTGGGTCTGCCCAAAGATGGCGGACTTCTGGGCATTTCCGGCCACTGGCCCTCGCTGTCTGTTAGAGAGTATAGAGAAGATTGCATGCTAGCGTTGTCGTCGTCAGTTGAGTAAACAGAAGGTTCTCGAGCGTCGCGGTACTCGTCTCGGGAAGAGTAACGGTTTTCTGGGTGTCGTCGCGAGTAGTGGGTTGACGACGTGCTGTAAGGCGGTGTCTGTTCCCGGAAATTCCCCCGATGTTGTCTCCCTTGTTCAAGGCGTGACGTAAGTAGCTTGCGCTTTGTGCTGACATCGTCATCTTCTGGACTACTTTGATTTATCCTCGAAGTTGTTCTACTGTGAAGAGGCACCTCGTTCCAGGCTCGTTTTGAACCCAATATCTTTCCCTTAGTATCATGACGCTGGCATGATACATGATGGCCGTACTCGAACCCACAACCATAGCAATTCATCAGAGTATTAGCGGTTTTGGAATGTTTCGGTGATTTTTGCCTGTCACATGAAGATCTCGATCTATCCGAATGCACATTTGAGACGGCGTTCTTCTGTTCCGTTTCCAGCATGGCGTCATTAGAGCGAGTATAGGGCGATTTCCGAGACCCAGGATGCGATTGCTGCCAATCTGTCCCGTCTTTGCGTGGCTCACAGCCATAGCGTGACGACATGACACTCTCGCTGTCACGTGCGGTGATGAAACTCTCGTTCGTGTCTGAAATCAAAGACAAAGCATCTGACGATGGCCTCCAGTCATGAATAGAAATACCGCGCTCTTTCGCCGGGCTACCGAACTTGCGCGTTGGCGATGAGCTCAATGGAGGGTTTTGCCTGCCTTTGCTGTTTGTGGGAGAGGCTTTGGGTGATCTAGAACTTTCGAGGCTCTGACACGAGTAATAACTGCCGAAAGAAGAATTTCTGCCGCTAGAAAAACTGGAACCCCGCGAGTCTCTCCTATGTGACTCTGGTGTGTTGTAGACGTTCACGGGTTCTCGATTGTTCTCGACCCATCTCGATGTTGGTGTTACGTCATTCGTCAAGACCTGGTGGTAAATAGGCGAGAAATCGTCAAAGTCAACCTCGTCAAAACTACAGGTCAGGTCTGAGATACTGGAGGTTGCAAGTCTTAGAGAGTTTCTCTTGATTCTTCTCACACGTTCCTCTTCTTCCTCCTCCTCCTTCATTTCCGTCGACTGTCGGGATCTAAGGGAGGACGGGCTCACGTCTGAGCTGTGACCTTGAGAGGATGTTGTGCTGTGCCCTTGAGGAGGAGATGTGTTGTGTCGGCGTGCTGGAGACGACAAGGGACTTAACTGTCCTTTCCTGACAGAGGAGTTTTCACTTCCACACTCTGAAGTGTTGGCTTTGCGATGAGAGTTGTGTACAAGTACCCCACTGTCGCTAGAAATACTGTCAGATTCTGTCCTGCCACTGCTACTTTCCTTACACGAAAATTCACCCGAAACTCGGTTTGAGACTAGCGTTCCACTTTCATTTGCGCTGTCCTTCGAAATGTTTCTTTCCTCATCCTCCTCCCCCTCTTCATCTTCCGTAACATCACATGTCAAATCACTGAGACTTGTTGTAGCCAGCTTGAATGAGTGTCTTTTCAGAGGGCTTGCCTCCTTGTTGAGCCCTTCTCTCCGCCGGAAACCGGCGTTTTCAGCCGTTGCAGAGTCATCCACCATAGACTCATATTTCTCCCCGGCTGGCGAAACAGAAGGCAAGGATAGAGCTGTCAGATTGGGAGAATTTCCTGAGCTACTCCGGTGTTCGAAATTGCACTTTTGAAGGTCTTGCTCGTCTCCGTTGTCATTTTTGGATTCCGCCCCACTGTCTTCTGTTACTAGATTCAGACAATCTACGGAGTTCGTCAAATCTGACATGCTCGTGTATCCTTGGGTGGCTAATCTCATCGAGTTTCTTTTCCAGCGCGGTTTAAAGTTTGAATCTTCATCCCCATCACAAAAGTTTTCTTTACCTGAACTAGTTTCATCCTCAGATCGTGAGGTGTCCACACTCCCAGAGACACAATCTGAACTGTCGTGGAAATCAGGGGAAGCTTGCTTTTGAGCACTGTAAGCTCTTCTGAAGTTTCTATGGTCTCCTGAAAAAACTATATTATCTTTTTGAGAGTTGTGGGTCAGTTCTTCCTCAGATTGTGGCACCTTCAGATACTGAGCACCGTCTTTATTATTTGGAGAAACACGAACATGTTGTGAGTAATTTGAAGGGTGTTTATAACTTCCAGGTTTGAATTCAGATGAGGATCTCGATGAACTTCCCTCCGAGATTTTGCTTTGGTGTTCTTTAGAACCCGGTGTTGACATACAGGCACTGGGTGTCTGTTGCGAATCGATCTCCCCTAAAATATCAATATCAATTTTATCGACGAAGGGCTTTCTGCTGCGTGGAGTCTGTAAAGTTTCTAACACACTTTCTGATGACGTCAACGAAAGCTCATGCATCTCCGGCAAAGTATGCTGATGTCTTTTGTCAGGCCTTTGGTCACCCGAGTGAGCTGATGGTTTCTCTGAAGTCGCAGTCTCCGACTTTGTAGAGCGGTTGCCCCGAGAGAAACTTTCTGTTCTCCTTGGTGACGGTTCTTTCTCAGAGAGGCGTGAATTCGGTCGAGACGAAGTCTCGAATTTTGTAGAACTGTTGCTTTCTGACTGAACGTCTGGTCTCCTTGGGGATGTTTCCTTCTCAGAGAGGCGTGAATTTGGTCGAGACGGAGTCTCTAATTTTTCAAAGCGGTTGCCCTTAGAGAAACTTTCTGTTCTCCTTGGCGACGGTTCCTTGTCAGAGAGACGTGAATTCGGTCGAGACTGAGTCTCTGATTTTTTAGATCTGTTGGTCTGAGAGAGAATGTCTGATCCGCTTGGCGACGGTTCCTTGTCTGAGAGGCGTGAGTTTGGTCGAGACAGGGACTCTGGTGTTTTAGAGCGGTTGCCCTGAGAGAAACTTTCTGGTCTCCTTGGTGACGGCTCCTTCTCAGAGAGACGTGAGTTCGGTCGAGGACTGTTTGGTTGAGGAACCCGACCAGTGTTGTTACCGGATCTTGTAGGAACCGGAAGCTGAGTTAATCGGACGTCTGCAGGCGACGAGACATCCACGTTGGAGACAACCAGCTGGCGGATGTATCCACCTTTGCTGCTCTTTCCGCCTGTTGAGACCACATCGAGGGAATCTTCCGCGGACTTGCTGTGCTCAAATCTTTTAGGATTCCTCGATTGCAGTTCTGATCTTTCCCTTTCGCTTCTCGGTAATGATCTGTATTCATGATCGTTTGAAATATTATTTACCGAGTTGAGGGGTGTGGTTGAAATCACGTCCAGGCAATCTTCCGCAGATTTGCTGTGCTCGAATCCTTTAGGACTCCTGGACTGCATTTCTAGTCTTCCTCGTTCGCTTCTCGGTAATGACCGATATTCCGGGTCATTTTGGTTACTGTGTACCGAGTTGAGTGACGTGGTGGTGGACCGCGGAGGTAGTACGGGTGTTGACGGAGATCTCCCGCTCTGGAGACGGTGTCTGTATGAG
Source organism: Phyllaplysia taylori (assembly GCA_032273245.1). Classification (NCBI taxonomy): domain Eukaryota; kingdom Metazoa; phylum Mollusca; class Gastropoda; order Aplysiida; family Aplysiidae; genus Phyllaplysia; species Phyllaplysia taylori. The sequence goes on from JAUKPP010287783.1 coordinate 16,736, forward strand.
TATGGGTGGTCGGCCGGCATGGTCAAGCTAGGACCTCGAGCCAGCCGGTGGGAAGATTTGACCCACCTGGCGTTTCTGAAGAGCTGCTCTTTTTGAAAATCTGAATACCCGGACACACTGTTATGTCTCATAGTTCTTTTGGGGTCCAAACCCGGCTCAAAATCTTCAAGAAAATCCGAGTCAAGATCTGAAGACCGGATGTCCACCGCCGACTGCTGCTGACCTCGCTGAATCACTCTGTGATGAACTCGAGAAGGGGACGAGGACGAACCCTTAGGACTCGAATCTAAGTCAACAGGGGACGTCGGGAAATCATCTACATCGCAGACATTCCCCTCTGAAACAGGTTTTCTCATTCCAATCCACGAGGAGTCGTGTATTTTCCGAGAGGGTCGTCCCGTCCCAGTGACTCCCTTCTTGGCGTTCCCGCTCCCGCCAATGACGTCAGACTCTATAGAGGCGAGTGGCGCGCAGCCTGGGGCTTCTCTCAGGCACGTGGTAGATGTCCAGGCTCGACGTCGTACTGTGGTGGGGGTCAGTACTCGCGCCGTTCTGGAGTGGGCGAAGTGGACCAGCTTTTGGCGCTCCATGTCCGGGCCGGTGGTCTAGCGCTCCAGGCGGAGTCGGGCGGAGACTCTGATGGCATGGAGGCTGGGGCTGGCATCTGGGGGGAGCAGAGGGGTGGGGAGGAGGGTTAGTTGAGGTGAAGGGAGGTGGGGGTTGAGATGAGATGAGATGAGATGAAATGTGATGATAAAATACCAGACTTGACGATTTTATATGAGACAAGATAGTATAAAATGGAGATTTGGTTTGGTTTGTCTACCAGTTTTACGTCCCTTGTAACACTGTATGATCATTTAAGAGGCGGGCTACTTTGACCCTGGTTGTCAGAGCCAACCCGGGTTGAGAGGGAAAAATCCCAGCAGATAAAAAAAAACCCCGGATCGTCCGCCCTCGGGGGTCGAATTCGGGTATTGCATGTGGTAGGCAAAGAGCCTAACAAGTACACCACAGCACCGGTTAAAATGGCGAGTTAATGTAAAGTTAGATGAGATGAAATGGGACGAGACAAGTTGAACGGAGATCAATGATTATGTGTAGGTTTTTACAAAAACACTAAAAAGTCACTTCAGAATATACTAGGAGAATTAGAAAGAAGTGTTGTATCGTTGCAATGTATGTTCAGTGGCCAGGCACTAGCCCGTTGTAAATTGTATCCGTGATCACACAGGACCCATTTCCTGTCCTCCCCTCTGTCTAGCCATTCCCTCCTACAATGGAATTTTCCTATCGTCCGAGAGCCTGTATGATGTCATGTGCATTGTTACTCATAACCTTCACTTAGGATGGGCCAGTCAAGGTGCCCGAGTACGTTTGACGTTTGTAGTTGTAGAAATGTGCAAGGTCTGTCGGCTGAATGGTAAACTTGGAAGTAAGCGTCCTAGTATCAACATCATACGTCTCCGTGCTTCCTATAGTTTCTCTATTGTGTATTAGTGTTTGTGTGGTTAAATATAAGTATATTAGTAAACCAAGCCTCCCGTCACTTAGTTCACATACATGTAACCCACAATACTACAACAAGGAGAATGAGCTGACCGCATACTCCCTCGTAATCAAAAGTTAAGCCCATCCCACCAGAACATAGCTCACAAAACAAACAAAAGTTGACACCACCAGGTAGGTATATAGAAAAATATGGGGTACCCCCACAACAGAAGTGTACGTGACGGTATAGACTTTTGTGTGCACACGTGCGTGCTCGGGTGTTTTGCATGTGTTCGCCCACATGCGTGTCTGTGCGTGCGTGTGTGTGTGTGTGTGGGTGGGGGGGGGGGGGGGAGAGATAGAAAGAGAGAAACAATCCCCCTTTATGTCTCTTTACATGTATTTCCCAATCTCACTCCGTACCTCCTCCATCTCTGTGCGGACAGCGCTCATTGTTTCTATGTCGATTATAACCCAATTTGTATTCACACCTATGGTCGTTTGTCTGCGAGCGATAAAACCCCCGTCTACAAATACATGAACGGATGTCCCGGGTTTGAATCCTGCAAGGTTCCCCGCGGTCTTTTTTAGTTTCCCCAGACTCCAATTCCCGTCATTTCGGAGATCGACGTAAAAATCGGAGATCGTACAGTGTTGCAAGGGGCTTTAAACAAAACAAACTAACGAGCCAACAAACTACGCCCACCCGTGTCACCCTCGTAAAACACAAAAATCAAACTGTAGCAAACTCCCAACCAGCCGAACAACTCCATCCTTATTTGGTTTAAATTGAGTTGTAAAACATGGGATTAAAATAGAAATCCCCCTTTAAAAAGAGGACGCTGTCCGCATCGCAACACATATACAATCGTAGCAGGACAATTAAGAGCACTCATCCTTGGCTGCTCCCATCCAGAGAGCTTAAAATATATCTATGTAGGCAGGGCTCTTGTTTTTGCTATACCATAGTTGAATTAATGAAAGTATTGGAGCTGTGCCTTGACGTGCAGTCTGCGATCCATTTAGAAATCATTCTAGCGGCAACTAGGTCACATTCCACAGGAAAATTGACGCACTGAGTTGGCGACATATCTGATTTCATTTGCTGAGCCGTTCTCTCTCTCTCTCTTTTTCTCTCTCTCTCTCTTTTTCTCTCCCTCCCTTCCTCTCACTCTTTCTTTCCTATACAAACACACACGTTTTTCTAAACCCTCGCATCTTCATCCATTCCTTCCTTCCTCCCTCCCTCCATTCCTTCCTTCATTCCTTCCATTCTTACTATCTGTCATTCCCCGTCGCCACCATCTTTAATCGCTCTTTCTTATCTCTGTTTCCTTCTCTCTTTCTCCCTCAGTTTCTCCATTCATTTTTGTCCTCTACTTTTCTTTCCTGCTCTTTCTGTCTCTCTCTCTCTCTTCCCATCTCACTGCCTCTATCACTCCCATAAATCTCAGAATCTTCCAAAGGGAGGCAAACCCCAGACAACACGCATGTGTAATCATATAAAGGCAAACATCATCCGTCACCTCGCATGCAATGGACGGATTAGTGAGCTTTATATAAAACAAAAATATGATAAAGTTCTTCTTTCTCGCAACACACGGCAGGGAATTGCTCATGTCTCTATGTAACTTGATTGATTGATCCGGACTTCGTTTTACATATGCCCGTACTGAATGGAAACAAGATAGAGAAAGAGAGAGAGAGAGAGAGAGAGAGAAAGAGAGAGAAAAGAGTAAGAGAGACGTCCTATCTATTCCGATTTCTGAGGTTATAAAAAGTCAGTCATATGACTGAAAACACTATCGGGACATTGAAGGAGTGAGAGAGTCAGAGAGAGACAGAGAGATAGAGAAAGAGAGAGAGAGAGAGAGAGAGAGAGAGAGAGAG
>JAUKPP010287795.1:0-10337 GCA_032273245.1 Phyllaplysia taylori
GGTTACCAGTTTTACATCCCCTGCAACACTGTAAGGTCATTTAAGAGACTGGCTACTTCGACCCTGCCTGTCAGGGCTAACCTGGACTGAGAGGGAAAAAATCCGAGCAGAAAAAAACCCAGATTGTCCGCGGTCGGGGATCGATCTAGGGTCTTCTCGCATGCAAGGCGAAGAGCCTAATCATTACACCACAGTGCCGGTTGACCTTACAGTGTTACAGGGGGCACAAAACCACCAACAGCAATGGCTCTAACTTTGATTACTGGTCAATGCAGAACTGATGATAGATTTCTCACAAAGATAAGCGCATACTCGTGTCTATTCAAGGGGTCGTCTTTTTTTCCCAGGTTCATCAATTTCGCCGTGACTCTGCAGTCCCTGGTAGACACGCCTCACTGGCGCCCCAGCTACCACTACTACCACTGGACCATCACGCTGTTTGGCACCGCCCTCTGCATGACCACCATGTTCGTCATCGACTACCGATACGCTCTCGGAGCTATTATTGTGGCCTGCCTCTTGTACCAGTACATTGAATATAAAGGGTATGAGCAGCTTATTATTATCTCATGAAATTTGATACCGTTGTTTTGTGTTTCTGGATTTTATTTGTCAAACTTATCCATAACATTTACTCAAGATTACAGATCGGCGCCGAAATGACCTTATAGTGTCGATGGAGCCGTAAAACCCTAAACAAACAAACAAACAAACAAGATTACAGAGAAAGGTTGCTGCTATGGGCAGGGTCTGTCTGAATTGTGGTCATTTAGTATATAAGTCTGAAAATGAATTCTCACTCGGTTCATATTTTAAGACTCCGACAACAACACATAACGCCCGCATCAGATTTCCTAACAGAGTACGTTTTGTCTGGCTTGCAGGCTTAGAACTGCACACAGGGCTATTTGTGGAGCATCATGGCAGTCCGTTCATATTCACCTTATATGGGCATATCACTGCCATGAAGTTGCAAGGATCGATTTCACTTGCGGCGTCAGGCAATCTCTAAGATCCTTCAAACATTGATCACATGAGCCAGTGTTTCTATCAATCTTGTTATTATTATTAGTCTTTTAATGAGGTGGGGGATGTTTTGGGTGGGGACATTTTTTTTTTCCCTTTTTATCTAAAATGCTCCAACAGACTCAATGCTCCCGGTGTAGCAGTCACTCAGAAATCATAGCAACACACAAGAAAACAAATAAAACCCTGAAGCGCATGGCCAATGCTAGCAGATGTTACGTTGCCTGTCATATCGGGTGCGCTTTATTCATTGGATTGTCGCGCGTAAAAAGACAATCGTTGCCCAAAGTCCATCCCCCTCTTGTTCAGTAGGCAGGTGCCTAGCAAGTTGACCGGCGTCTGTGGTGTAATGGTTGGGCGCTTTGCCTATCACACAGAGGACGTGAGTTCGAGGCCCATGTGGGGCAGTTTGTTTGATCGAGTATATCTCCCGTTTTCTGCTGGGACACGGTCCCTCTCAGCCCGGGTTGACCCCGACAGGCAGAGTTGAAGTCACCCGTCCCTTAAATGACCTTACAGTGTTGCAAGGGACGTTAAACCAAAACCAAACAAAACCAAACTAGCAAGTTGATAAGCTCAGCTGTTTACTTGCTTTGACTGGTGCACATACTCAATCTTAGGATGAGCTAGAGAAAACCTCTTGTAGGCAGTGACTACTCCGAGCAGGTTTTGAGGCCCACACTATCAGGTAAATGACCGGCAGTGGCCCTGTTGGTCAGGGACCGTTATGGGCAGGTTAATTGTAGAGGAAAAATGCAAGATAGGTGGCCGTGTAGGACAGGTGACTGCTAAGGCTGGTTCAACTACTACTTTATTTTGAGAATTTTTTCTGGCTGTTTGGGATAGTAAATGCACAGTGAAAAGTAAAAAAGAAAGGGCTTTTGATGTATTTAAGCATTTTGTTAAATTTCTATGTGGATTTTAGTTTTGGATGTTTGAGATTTCTATGCTTAATTCATGTACAGTGCTTGTAATCATCAGGTATTTTGAAATTGTGTGTGGCCAATGTTTTGGTGGCATGAATTAAACCATAATAATATATGAAAATTAAACATTTTTAACGTTATAATGTAAAAGGAGATACTTTCTGTGCTGCCTTTAGCTTTTACCAATTTAGAGATTCCATCATTAATTTAAACATATCTTTTAATGTTTTTACTTGAACAACTGTCTGATGGAAATTTGAAGATTTGTATCAGAGCTCTTTTTTTCACGTTGCAGTGCTATCTTTTCCTCACAGGGCGGAGAAAGAATGGGGAGATGGCATCACAGGTCTGTCAATGTCGGCAGCCATCTACGCCCTCAACAAGATCAACAAAGAATTTCATCATACGAAAAACTGGAGGTACTTCTGGCAAGCTTGAAGGCATGGGAGGATTATGAATAGAGAAAAATATGTACAAAGAGAGAAAGAAAATGAAGTGTTATTAAACCCCCAATGTAAAGGCATCCTTCTTTGTAACATTTTCCTCGCTTGAATTAAGGATATACAGTTATCTTAAATTTAACTATGTCTTCCCTTGGGTATTATGCTTGCTGTTGCCTCTCAAACAAATGATTACTCAGACCACAAGTGTGATATCCTAACGCCGTGCTCATTAAGCTTTGAAAATCTTCCCTCGAATCATACTTTTGAATTTCATTGCTTACGTATTTTCTGCAGTTTAATCACAATGTCAGTTAGGTGATTTACTGACTATTGATACATTTCTGTCACTTCTGTTTCAGGCCTCAAGTGCTTGTATTGCTCAAAATGGCGGAGGCAGAGTCAGGGGAATCCCAGTTTTCAGTTGCAGATTCACGCCTTGTTGTGTTATCAAGCATGTTGAAGGAAGGTGAGGAAGTCAACTTACAGCCCAGTAAAAGGTCCAACAATTGTCACATTTCCGACAATTTTACTGTGATCAGAAGTTCTGACAGCCTCAGACAGGATTCTTCATGGTTGATTATATATATTTTGATACCGAAGTCATAAAATTTGCTCTACTGCACCATGCTGTGTGACATTATACAGTATCACATACCGGCAATGGCGGCCATCTTGAAAAATGGCGGCCATTTTTAAAAAAATGCGTGGCTAACGTTCAATTTTGAAAAAGCATATCTTAATGGATATGCATGCCAATTTTGGTGCTTGTATGACAATTTGAAAGATTCTCTCATATATGCTGTTATCTGCCCCACTAGGAGGTGAACATTTGACTTTCAACTTTTGGGCACCGGCGCTGTGGTGTAATGGTAAGGCTCTTGGCCTGTCATGCGGAAATCAAGAGACTGACTGACACTGGGTAGAAGAAAAACTCACTGGAATGATACGTCAAAGGATAGGGCAGTGCACAGATACAAATAGGCGGTGACAAAAAACATATCAGATTAAGGGCAGTAACAATTAAATGAACACGTAATAGTATTATGTAACGGTGACTGACAGAGATTTGTGTTCCCCAGGTCGAGGGCTTGCCATGTATGGCACGGTCATCAAAGGAAACCTGTGTGAGATGTCAAAAGAGCAGGAAGAGCTGACGCATGTACGTACAATAGCACAAGTAATTTAATACTGTAGCGGTTTTTTTCAAAACTCGCCTAAGTCCAGTTTTGGAACTTCTGAAATGTTCACAAAAATCTGTCAGGCAGCAAATGGGTTTTTACTCTCTTACTATGGTACCTTTTGTGGGCCCAACAACTGATCAGTATTGGCGTTTTTGGTACATTTTGGAAAAAGTTAAACGGACTTTGCAAAATTACGTATCTTTTTATGAAAGTTTCAAGCACAACAGTTTAACTTGTACTGAACTAAGTGCAAAACTCAGAAGTTGATTACTTTATGGATATTTTTTTTAGGTTTCTTACATCTTGCATTTTCCGTTTCCAAAAACATTTTTTAGCAATGATGGTCTCAATTAAGTCCATAAAAAATGTATAATAATTCAATTGAAAAAACAAGATCAGGTTCATTTTCACCAATCAGTATCTTCATATGCTTGGAAAGTATTTACGTTTTTTGCATAATCGAAAATCAAGCTATGATTGTGTTGCATGGAGCTCTTTTAGTCTATTTTGTTTCAACCCAGGTCACTTTCATTTAACCTAATATAATTTAACTGTCCCCCACAATGCATCGAAATAAGCCAAAATATCTGAGACACGTCAAACAACTGAAGGAAATGGATCATGCAAGTGTTATGCGGCTAGTATGCGAAAATTTATACCAAATATAGTCTCACAGGCTTTGACTGATTCGTTGTGCATATAGTTTCAAACAAGAACACAAACATGCTTGATACTCTGTTTTTGAAAAGTTAGATACGGTAAAACCTGCCAAAACGGTAACCTCTCGGAATCTTCCCGCGCCCCCCTTGATAAATTCCTCTAAAATCACCTGCATAAATTGGAAACCTGTCCAAAGCGGAAATGGAGACCATTTTCCTTTCCCTCGGAGAGTTCTGACCTGTCCAAGACGGAAAGAGCGTTGCCAGTTCATCCCCGATCCGAATCAAAATTCCCTCAAAGTTTGTTCTATTAGCTCAAATCTTTACCCCACCCACTAGGCAAGGAAGGGAATAGCAAGGGTGTGGAGTGGGGAGCCATGAGTATTGCATGTGGCTACTGTGGTAGGAGGTGTGAGATCTTGCCGCACCCTGTCTTCATGGTTCCAAGTGGCACGTTGACCGGCACAGTTCCCTGGTTGGCCAGACGTGTGAAATTCTGGCACTGCCTGCCGTTCTGATGTCCGGACCAGTGGAGGAAAAAGTGTCGCTGGACTGCCCAACGCTAGTTATAGGTTCCTTTCTCACTTATTACGACTTGTTGCAAGAAGTTAAGAGGCTTTTGACTGTGTTCTAGAATCAACACTGTGAAATAGGTGAAAGGCATTTGTTGATTGCGATTATTGTATTGATAGGAGAGGCTGCTGTAGGGCAAGTGGCACTGGTTGAAAGTCGTATTACATCGATGGGTGGGGCTAGAGGCAGCAACGAAGAAGTGTTACAATCTACACTGTTCTTTCATTGGCCAAACAGTAAGTTTGACCAGCCACAAGCAGCAATGACGATAAGTTGTAATGATTGACACATGTCATGTATCTACGGGGCCATCTCCACCCCCGGCCCCCTCCACCCCGGCCTCCTCCACCTTCGGCCCCCTCCACCCCCGGCCTCCTCCACCTCCGGCCTCCTCCCAGCCTCCATGCTGAGGTTCCCTGTCTAAGACGGAACTTGTGTAAGACAGACGTTTTTGCTCCCTCTCTTCGGTTTCCGTCTCGGACAGATTCAACTGTACAAAGCAATGTGAGACAGTGATAATATCATAAATCTGATTTTACTTGATATCAAGTACTCTCTTCACTCTCTACCTTTATTCCTATATATTTTTCCTACAGAGGATGGCGGACTGTCTGAGCCAGTCAGGCGTCAAGGGATTTGTGGAGATCGTGATCAGCCCGTCTATTACAGAGGGGATAAGCTGCATGTGAGTGGTCCGTGCTGAAGCTCTGGCCAATGACTCTTGTCAGCCATTTCAGTCTTCTGCTCTTTTTGTTATCCTGGCTACACCTTTCTTTCCCTTTTGTCTCCTTGTACGCTGGAACGCGGGGATTGCACTCGGGTCCTCCGCATGACAGGCAAAGAGCCTAACCATTACACCACAGCGCCGGTTGTCACAGGTTTACATCTGACAATGAAATGGGTACAATGACAACATCAGTTCAGGGCACATTTGTGTGGCTGCGAAGGAAAACCCGTCGGATATCGCGAGCCACCTTTTCTAGCTACGAGTCATTTTACAGTTTAAGGGTTTTCCCTTGCAGGCACACATTTATCAGACCGGCGTTGTGATGTAATGGTTAGACTCTTCGCCTGTTATGCAGAAGAACCGAGTTCGATCGCGAGCGCAGACGATCTGGTTTTTTTCTGCTGGGATTTTTTTCCACTCAGCCCGGGTTGGCCTTGACAGGCAGGGTCGTAGTAGCCCGTCTCTTGAATGACCTTACAGTGTTGCAGGGGAAGTAAAACTGGTAAAACATTGATCAGAACAGTACAAGTACAGACATGTCACATGGTAGTGTAGTGCATTCATGAATATGATAAGGACTCACTCATGACCCTGATGATTTCCTGTGGCTTCTTCTTTTCATTTTTGGAAACAAAAGTTAATTTGTTCTATGCGACATGCGAAATGTATCCTCTGCTCCCCCACTCCCCCAAACCAAATCTAACCTTTTGTATGAAGAATTTCAGACTTGAACCCATGTTGTGGAGACCATTTTAAAATGCTTTCTCTATGTTGTTGTTAATGTTTTTGTTGTTGCTGTTATTGCTGTTGTTGTTGTTCTTGCTGTTGTTGTTTGTTTGTTTTTACTATTGTTGGTGTTGGTGTTTTTGTGTTGGGGGGGGGGGGGGGGGTGTTTTCACGAATCCAGTACCATAGGCATAACCGAGGGCCTTTGGTTCCATCGCTTGAAAATGTTTGAAATCAAGAAGACGTCATGTTTGCTGTACCGATATTTCTCCAACAATTCGTTATCCTCGTTATCGCTATCGCAAAGAGGCGGCTACTACAATGATTCTATTGGACAGTCGCCATCACCTCCACACCGCGAGCCAATCACTGACATGTCAGGGAAATATCTGCACCGCTTTCAGTGGACGGACACAAGCAGTTGCCTGTGATAGCTGGTCTTGATGGAGTATCGATCTCATGTACGAGTATGAATGGTTGCAAGTCCTTTTGTGGTCGAGTGCGGGAGCAATCTGATCAAAGCTTTTGCTTGCAAGGCTTCATTAGGGAGAACGTAGAGCGCTCTGTGGAGTCTAGGAAACTGTACCTGCTCACAACGATTTTTTCTAATTTGTGCATCTAGATCGCTTACTATTGATGTTGTTGTTGTTGTTGTTGTTGTTGTTGTTGTTGTTATTGTCATTGCCGTCTAATAGGGACTTTTGAGCTGATCGCTCTTTATGTGGTCTTTGAGACCTACAGAGCCATGGCAGTCTAGCTCTGTACCCCTTGGCTGGAGAGCCTTTAAAGCAGTCCCAATATACTGCAGAAGTGCAGTGCAGTTTCAAGATCTCTCCGGATCATAAGATTGCTTACTTCCTTCATAATTTTATTCAATGTTCACAACTTTTTGTACGTTCGGAGAACGTGGGCTCTACTAGTTTGGTATAAATCAGTTCATTCTGTGAAAGGTTCAGATAAAACTGTGGATTGGTTTGTTGTTTTTTTCTTTCTTTTTTTTCCCCTTTACATAACAGCCCAGATTTGCTTGCTCAAAAGTTATTAATGAAAACTGCAGGATTGAGGAAAATATTTTATTACATAAGATTAAAGTAGATCACAAACACGCTTTGTGCGTTTTATTGCAATCAGTAAATGGTTCTGGTTTATTCCCACGTTAAGACAACAGCAAATTACCTCGTACACACACACACGGGAGAACTGTGAGGACACACAGAACGAGGATATGGATCAAGTATACATTACATCATGGGTTATAAGGACGGCGCTTGTTTATTCTTCCCCTTGATCGATGTTTGCACAACGTTTCTGCCGAAATACTGAAAGGGTCTTAATAATTTGAACCTGTGCAATGCGGGCATTCTTTAGCCTGATTCTGAGTACATATGCCCCTAAACTATATGAGGTCAAAGTTTGCCCGCAATTTGGAAAATCGATGAGTAAATGGCTATTCAAAAAGCATTTCTAAGAAACAATTATATTCCCCGTATGTTTTCCTTAGTGACAAGTGTATAGAAAAGCGCAGAGAAATTTCCTCTAGATACCTTAAAATTGTCTTAGGTGACAACAATAGGCTAAAACAGACGAAACATCTAGCACATCCACAATAACTGGCTTCTAAATAAGTAATCAACTAACTTACCAACAAGCTAACTAACTACCCAACTAAGTATCGTCGATACCATTTCCCCGACATCTCGAAATACAATTCTTAGCCCGGTACAAAGAGCCAAAAACAACATTTTGCTCAGATTCTCTATGTCCAGTCCCGTTGGAGCAGTTTCAGCTTTTTTTTTTTTCATTATCATTTGAGTTTCCAATATAACGATTGGACTTGGACGAATTGATACCATAATCAGAAGAATTTAACTATCAGTAGTTCCGGTCAGCCTGCATGTAATTTAGTCTGTGACGGTAGGGAGAATGCAGTGTGCTTTAAGTCAAATGGCCCTCAAGAGTGAAAATGTTTGAACCCGCAACACGGTTGTTTTGGAAATCCAAAATAATCTTAAAATGTTTCTTATCAACTTAGATTAAAGGGTGTGGTATTACTTACGGATCCTCTAATTTCCAACGTCCGCTACAGATTTCTTTTGGACCTATTAGAGGACTCTAGGTCCAAAGCGGGCGAAGTAAGCTTTTGACTCACAAGAGAGAGAGAGAGAGAGAGAGAGAGAGAGAGAGAGAGAGAGAGAGAGAGAGAGGTGGTTAGACAGACAGACAGACAGACAGAAAGGGATAGAGTGGGAGAGAAAGAGAGAGAGAGAGAGAGAGAGAGAGAGAGAGAGAGGAGGGAACACTCACTGTTGGCAGGAAAGAAAACAAGTTTGACAACTCCTTGTTTAGACAATGTCTAGCTGTCTGTGCCAGAGGTTGATATCCAAGGAGGAAAAGAAATCGGTTATCGACTTTTATGGGCAGGGGATGGGCGTCAATGTTTAGTTTAATTAGTTTTTACGCCCCTTATAACATTGTGACGTCATTTTAGAGGCGGGCTACTTCGACCCTGCCTGTCAGGGCTAACCCGGGCTGAGAACGATATAACACCCCAGCTAATCATCAGGACGTTCCTGGAGATCCAACTCCCGTCCTCTACGTGATAGGCAAAGAGCCTAACCCCTACGCCACTAACGCCGGTTTGGGAGAAGAAAAGATGGAGGAGCAACTGGCTGGCTCACAGATAATGACAAAAAGGAACAGAGAAAAGAAACAGATAGCCAATCCCTTATACAGACCATGTGCATGCGTCTCCTAGAAGGTCTCCAGTACATCTCTATGTTTTCTGATCACACAAATTTATGTCTTGTACAAAACGCTAAGTGATGGTTCATTGGCCAAGACAAAAAGCGTTCCTGAGACAGTGAATGTTTGATCTCTGAGACTAAGTGGGCGGATATCACCAAAATGTCTATCCTCAACACTTCAAAGATTTTCTTCATCTCATCTACTTACTTAACTTTCCACTGATGTTTCTCTCGTCTTGAAGGGCAAAGTTTGGTTTGTTTGTCGTTTATTTGACCAAACACCCATGGCGACACTGCAAGGTCTTTTGGGACGGGTGCTTCGACATTGTCCGTCATGGCAAAACCCGGGCTAAGAGGGACACTGTCACAACTAGATACTTAGTTTCGAGTTATTTATTTATAGAGGTACCATCTTCTTTGGCTGTTTTAGCCTAAACATCGTCACAGCAGAGGGGCGGAGATATACTCTCATGATTCAAACTGTCTCACGTGGGCCTCGAACACACGTCCCCTGCGTGGAAGGCGAAGAGATTAACCAGTACATCGCTGTTTCTGCTCTCTAGTACCACGGGGTCTGGACATAATATTTGGAGGTCCAGCCTTGTAAATGACCTTACAGAATTGCATGGCGCGTTAAACCAAAACCAAACCAAGGTGTCGACAGAAGGTGCAAGGATCTAGAGTTCACGAAGTACACTATCTTTTGATTCGTCCTGTTATTCAGAGAGACGTCAAATCTTAATCTCATCAAACTCATACATTAGGAAGGTTTTGCCTTCTGTCTACTCCAACACGTCGATTCATAAACATGTCAATATAATTACTGCTCGCCATCTCGTATCGATATTGCTGTGGTTATTGTCTATAGCCAATCAACGTAAACCGCCGCAAACAAAAGCGCTGATTGAGAAACAAGTGGTGGCCAGTGAGGTCTCTATTTCACCCTATGTTTGTCGATAATCTGTGATTGTATTGGTTTTTCCCTCTAATATGTATTACTGTAGTTATTGACAGTGCTAGGAGCGAGTTCTAAATAAAGCTGTACACATCTAAATGCAGGTGGTTGGTGGGCGCTCCGCTGTCGTCTGCACCTTTAAAGAGCGTATGAAACGTCAACACTCGCGTGTTACTCGAAATTGAACTTTGCTGAAAGGTCCAAAAAAAAAAAGTGTTCTATAAATTGTGATGTCACAATTTATGTGTAGCAAGGGAGCTCACTGTGGTAGAAATAAGGATTCCTTTCCGCTTCACTTCCGCGTTTGGATTCGTCTGCGACTAACGTCGCCTGCTCTTTACTTTACTTTAGACCTACTCTGTGGACTTTTAATGAAT
>JAUKPP010287806.1:275-10335 GCA_032273245.1 Phyllaplysia taylori
AACCCCCCCCCCCCCCCCCCCCCCCCACTCGCTTACACCCACAAGTTTGCTGTAGGCCATCCCCACCACAAACCTGTAAAGAAGATATTATTCAGCTCCTTTACCAAGGAGTATTGACAATTCGACACTGTGATTTTATGATATTTCTGTCCTTGTTATAACCACGGGGAAAGTTTCCTTTCTGGGAAATAACGTTTATTATCTTATCTTAAAAGTACATTTGAGTGCCCGTAAAAGAGCGAGAAAAGTCAATAATTTGACGCACTACGGATGCTTTGTGTTTGGTTTGGTTACCACTTTTACGTGCCCTGCAACACTGTGAGGTCACTTAAGAGACGGGCTACTCCGATCCCGCCTGTCAGGGCCAACCCGGACTGAGAAGGAAAATATCACAGCGTTATACATTATTATACATTATACATTGTTCTCTGAGCGTCTAAGTTAACACCAAAACTCTCCCATACTGCCTACATGTACTTTTACTTCTTGCGCAGTTTGGCAGACGTCACATTGAGTTTCGGCGTAAATCACACGACACTGACGACACCCAGTAAATCAAGCGAGACAAGGGGACGTCACCGCTGTGGTAAGTTTCACGACGCTCTCGTTATAAGTACGCTGGGGTTATTTCCCCTTAGCTCCCAAGCCACTCGTTCGCTGGACGAATAATATTTATAATGAACGTGCGATGCAACCTTGCCTTTGTTTTGGTTTGGTTTCCAGTTTTACGTCCCCTGCAACACTGTAAGGTCATTTAAGAGACCGGCTACTTCGACCCTGCCTGTCAGGGCCAACCCGGGCTGAGAAGGAATAAATCCCAGCAGAAAAAAAACCCAGATCGACCGCGCTCGGCATCCTCCTTTTCCTACACATACTACAAATTAAGCTTATGACTTTTAAATATGATTTATTCTTGCGGGGTTTCTTTTTATAAATTGAGATTTGACAGCCCATGGACACTGTCCAATCTTTTCCGTGTTGGGAAATGTGTAAGGATAATAGTAACGAAAAAGGAGAATAAGCAAAACACACGAGAGCAATAGCCAAACACCTACAATGTGTTCCAATTGAGGCTAAAACAGCCAAAGATGCTGGTGTCTCTGTAAACAACAAACTTTAATTTTTTTGTGTTCCAATAGTTGTTGGCATTTTTTTGTTGTTGTTGTTGTTGTTTCGGTTGTTTTGTTTTGTTTTGGGGGTGTTGCTCATTTTTGTTTGTTTGTTTGCTCGTTCTAAAAGCTGTACTAAGTTCATCTACTGTCATGACATCCTTTTCTCAGCTCAGAAAAGAGAACATAAGACAAATAAAGACAGCGGGGGACACATGACACAATAAAAATGAAATGCTTCTTGACACATGTACTACAAGCTCCATACAGATGAATATACAGTTGAACCTGCTTAAGCGATCACCTGTTCAAGTCAACCACCTGCACAAACGACCACCTTCCATCGACTTCCAAATTACAATTATTCTATATACTGTCCCTCTCTAAAATGACCACTTTTTTCTCGACACTAGGTGGTCGTCTTAGACAGGTCTGGCTGTAGTTGACATTATTGCACTCATTGCCATGTTCCTAAAAAAGAGCTTTTAAGTTCATAGACACCACCAGAAAGTGAAGAAAGGGGGTACATTATATACTATACTTAATAGTGCCTGTGGTAATGAAATTAAGGAAAATTCAAGTCACACAAAACGCATTGTTATGCACAACATATAATTTTCTAATTGTTTTGATTCAATTTGATTGCTCTCTATACTCAAAGACTATTAATCAAAAAGTAATTTTGATTTTTCAATCTTTTAATTTGCACAAACTTAAATAAATGGAAGTTATAAAAACATACACTTGTGTTGTATGTCCTAATATAATAAAACAAACTACCGTATTTAAAAAATCTGGTGCTAGAGTCAAGGGATAAAGTTATGCTTCACAGAAGAGCTACTTGGAGTGCAGAAGTGTTTTCCCAACAACACGACATAACAGCTTTGGGTGAATAGAACACACCAATGTCCTTTTTTAACCTTTAAACAGATTTCAATTTTAAACAATATCCATGTTGAATATAATTTCATGGGCACGTTAAAGTTTTAAAGGACAAGAGAATGGAGGAAATAGCAGTAACAGAAACCACAAATCAAAGATTACAAAGATGTCAACTACCTAAGAATACATACCGGTGGCAATACAATTGAAGATATTGAGCAATGCCAAAAAAACTATTTATTATACGTGTATCAGCATATAATTATAACAATGAACTAAACTATTCTACTTTTGGTGAGTACTAATTTGCCAAATGACTATTTATAATCAGTATATGATGAACTAGAATCTTTTTCTTTTGACAATCATTTGTTTGCCAATTAATCATTAATTATGAGCACATTATGATGAATTATGATATTTTCCTTTAGATGGTTATTAGTTTTCCAAATAATCATTCATTATCAGCGTATGAGGGATTACATATAAATAATATCCTTTTCTAATCTAAATTAAATTATATTTTGTTTCTTTCTAAACTAAATGATGATAAGGTAAGACATTACTTTTTGTTTCTTCAAATTACAACATGAAGAAATCCGCCAATCTAAAAAAGTAAAAAAGTGTGGTCTAGAGTTTTAGAGTACGAATATATTCCTTTCGTATGTGTTCTAATTATTTTTGTATTGTCTTTGACATCATCCTGACATAGACTCTTACACTTAAAACAAATGTATCCAAACTAACAAGCTGTGCAATATGTTCACTTAGATATCAATATACACAAATAAAATAGCAGGTGATTTGTAAATATTGATGGTGTGTCCCAGATTTTCTTGTGCCATGTGGATGTGGATTTATATCGTAACTGAACTATAAAATGGTGCACAAGTGGACACATCTCCACATGAAACAACTTCTTTGTTTTTTAACCACGAAAACAAATAACATGTTGACAGTCAAAACAATACACATGGTCACAAAACGAAAGTGCTTATGAGTCAACAGAAAAGTTGAACTACTACCTATCAAAGTGGGTATTAAAATGTAAATATAATGTTGAAAGAATTTTTGCTTACTAGAGAAAATAAATGATTGTTGATCAGGGTGGTTACTAAAATATCCATTAAATATTACATAAACTTGCATACTAGAAGTCAATAAAAACCACTGTTAATCGGGATGGTAACTAAAATAACTATAAACCATTACAATCTTGTCTGTTCTACAAATCAAAGGGAAATACAGATGAGGACAAACAAGATGGTACAAGGAGGAGTCTCGCCCAGGGACAGCACAAAGAAGAGTATGTTCACAACACCAAATAACAAAACCAGCAATGTTCATCTATGTGATAGTCCATCATAACTATTGAGAACTCCACTAGAATTGATTGTGCACGAATTTGATCGTTTTCTTGAGTCCCAGCACCTCTTCATCTTTACATAGGCCTACTTATAAAATAGGTAAGTTGAAGTTTAGATGATTCATCTATAGTCGACTTTATTTTTTTTGTTTTTTTTTCGTTTCCAGATTCTTTTTTGTTTTATGTTTATAAAAAAACAGCCAGATACGTTGAGCTCCCGATGAGTTGATTCTATTAATCAACTCCCTCAACTCATCCACAGTTGACTGCACTATATTTGCTCCCTTCCTTCCATTCTTTCAAGCCAAACACATGCCGTTTACATCATTTAGTGATAAACATGAGATGTAAGAGATTTGTCTTCTTCGAAAATAGATCAGAAGTAAAAAGGAGAAAATTATTTAAAGAGGCACCAGCTTTTTGCTGTTTTAGCCTCTTTATATACATAGATCATGAAAGAAAATAATTCTAAGTTGACAACAGGCAGATTTTGCAATGACAACTATGACGAGACTCTGGGCTGAGATGACATAGTGAAATAAAGGTACCATAGACCACTTACTTAACAATAGAAAAAGTTAATTATTCGTTGACGTTAAAGACAAAATTTGTGGGAAGAAATAAACTTTGTATTTTCATCTCCAACTGTTCAAGCGCCATGTCTAAGTTGAAATTGCAAAGTTTCCCTAAGGGTTTCTTGTGATTCCTCCCCACAGTTTCAACTCTTTTAAACTCTCAACAAATTACCTTGTACTCCGAACATAACAGTTTTTACTTTTTTTACAGCCATTTCATTTTATAATTTTGACCAACATCAAAAGCAAATGTTCTGAATTAAGACTTTCCGAAGATAAGAGACAGGGTACAAGAAAAGAACACTAACTGCACTTACCAGACATGCCTATTGTGCAGAATTTCAGAATCAGATTTAACATATTTTTACTATGATGACAAAAAAATTATTTCTTTTAAATCTACCCAAAGAGTAACAACCCTAAACTCATAGGAGTCATCCAAGCATTAGCGAGGAATTCAAAGACTCAAATGAATATGCACAATCATGTAAAATTTTGCTAGATAAAAAGATCAAAGCGATTTCCCTTTTCATAAAGAAACCAATCACTTTAACATACCAGTCATGACTACTCTCCCTTTCCCTAGGGAAGTTTACTGCATACTTAAAATACATGTTTCTTATTTGAGTTCAGGCAATCCCTTGTAAAAATAATATAAAATATCCAATCCCCTTAAGAGAATCTGATAGCCATATTAGCAACCACATGGGAAGTGTGTAAAAGTATTACTGAAAGAGATTTAATAGATCACCAATAGTCTATTGACATGTTCAGATGTTCTTCAACTAACATGGGAATTGTGTAAAAGTATTACTGAAAGAGATTTAATAGATCACCAATAGTCTATTGACATGTTCAGATGTTCTTCAACTAACATGGGAATTGTGTAAAAGTATTACTGAAAGAGATTTAATAGATCACCAATAGTCTATTGACATGTTCGGATCTTCTTCAACTAACATGGGAATTGTGTAAAAGTATTACTGAAAGAGATTTAATAGATCACCAATAGTCTATTGACAAGTTCAGATCTTCTTCAAATAACACTGTAGAGCATTACATTGCCTACACTGCTCAACAAGTGCAGAGAATCCTAGAAATCCTTTTGCCACCCTTGTAGTTGTTTTGTTGATAACTCTCTCTATTCATCAACAGCTGTTACTACGGCTGTTATAAAATTCTCTCAACAATGAGAAGCTTAACACTCATTCTCCTCTCTTAAAATCAGCCCAATCTGAGACGACATGAAAAACTGAAAATATTGATATCCTACCGTGCTAAAAATGTAAGGGAAATAAAGCAAAACAACCAAAAAAATCCTACAGAAACTAAAACTTAACTGAGTAGTCTACATCACACATTGTTCCTACAAAATGTTACCATTAACAGATAGATTGTGAAAAACTACATATCTCATGCATAAAACATTGATGGAGGTGTATATAATAAGAAAATGTAAATAAATTGTTAAAACAAAAAGAAAAAAACAACAACAAAAATTATTAATTTTTCCGATGAAATAAAATACCTCTTCTTTTAGAAAAAGGAACAAACGAAAGTGGTATTTTTCAAATAGAGAAAGAACTGAATAAATATGCAGCAAGCTGAAGAAATGAGTTACTCCTTGGATTCTCATCATATAGACCTATATGTGCAACATCTAATTAAAGTGGTTTTTAAGCCCTACAAGTGTGTGAAAAAAATTCTTCTTCTATGATTTGTTGAAACACTTGCAAATATTTATTGAGAAGGGTTAGAGGTCATAGATTGATATGGTAATGAGAAAACCCACATTAAAATTTCTTAACAGAGAGAGAGCAAACCTCATTAGTAACCAGTCAAAGAAATCAAGGTTTAGATTCTCCTAATTGATGAAATAGCAAAAAGTAATGTTGAACATGAGTAGAATTAGAACTGCAATAGCTGAGAATCAATCACTTTTGACTCGCATTGAATTCCCTGATTTTTTCCTTTCACAGCTTGCGAGAAGTAACTAATTTCCTTCTCTCGATTCACAAATACATATTAAAGAAAAATAAAAACAAAATGTCTATTTTGGCACGTCAAAGACGAAAATAATTCTTCTTTAAAAAAAATAGAAATACAAAAATAAGAAAAAAAAAGGGGGAATATAGTAATTTCTTGCTCCTACCTGGACTTCTCCAAGTTCTGCAGCGTTGTGGAGCGGACTCCCGCCCAGGTTGTCCAGAGTGACCTTGGCCCCTCCATGCTGGATCAACCATCTGACGACTTTGGCGTGTCCGCGACTGGCAGCGTAGTGAAGAGGTGTCGCACCATCAAAGTCTCTGTCGTTGGGATTTGAACCATCTTCCTTTGTCTGTGAACATACAGCATACATTGAAGAGGGTTATAGATTACAATAACATACATAAAAAATAGTATATATAACAATAATATGATAATGTATGCACATGTATACAACACACGGGAGCTCAATATTGAGAGGGACAACAAGGCAATGGCGCCTCATAATAAACATTGGATGGTGAGAAAATACTTAAGAAGAGTTAAATGCAAAGGGAAATAAGCCTGGCACACTAAGTTTGCAAACTATAGTCATGGTGTAGTATTGCGCTTCTGCTCTGCACAATTTCTTCTGTTTCAAAGGAAGGAGGAAATACTGTCATTGATAACAGAATAAAATATACACATGGCAGTATGTGACTTGGTTTTACAAAAAGAGAGCAAAGTTTTCTCTCTCGTTTTTCCTTCTCATCTCCTGGTAAACCCAAATGAAATGCCCTCAGACTGCGACAAGAGGATATAATGCACACCAGAGACATGTATGCATCGCACAATAAACTTAGATCTATTGACTTTTTTACTTCTTCGATGGCTGCATAACTATTTACCACCTGGTTAACTAAAGAGGCTGCCACACAAAGAGGAGACAGAACAGCCAGAACCAGATGTAACAATAATGTAGACTCCCTTTCACCTGTAACACCAAAATATGCAAGATGGCATTACAGAATATGAAAGTGTCAAACAGGATTGGGAGGGTCATAACAATAACGGTTGAACAATCCGACAAACTTTGTAACTTTCTTGCCAGGGATGGGTGATGTCGGATTATAAGACCTCTGGGTTAGGATTAGGGTATGTATGTGTTATTCCCACCTCGACGTTGTAAGTGGACATGATTTAATGACACAAAAAATGTGATTTTTCCTTTCAAAAATCAAAATAACTCACCAACCACTGGACAATATCTAAATGTCCGAGTTGAGCAGCTGAGTGCAAACAGGACATCCCGTCATATGCTTTGATCTTTGTTGCCGCATTGCGACTGACTAGGTACTTCGCCACATCCAAAAATCCAGACTGGCAAGCCAAATACAGTGGTGTGATGCCATTGTTCATTTGCATATTAATCAATCTTGATGAGAAAGAGGAAAACAAATGTAAAAAAGGGGTGTGCACATCTTTGTACTACAACAAAAACGTCCTCTAACACTTTTTCTTCACTGTTTTATCAAACACAAAGAAAAGAAATTCTTATGAACAAATGAAAGATACTTGGGGAATGGAAAATAGAGAGATATTGGCTATACTTAATATTGTTGTAGAAGGCAAAGCAATATTTGCTCAAAGAGCAATGCTTATACAGACAAAGGCTTGCCTTTTAACTTTTATATTAGAGTGCAAAATGGTTTCATAAAGTTTAAAATGAAAAGCCAATTTACCGACAGCCAAAAGCCCTTGTTTCTAGGTTTTGTAACATAACCCACTGATAACTTTTTCCAAGAACATTTGAACTTAAAAATATTCTATTGCAAATGTATCTACCTCAGAACAGTATTCTCATTCTTTCACATTATTTTGGAGCATTCGGCAAAGACAACAAAAATTAATGGAAGCTTGTTGAGAACAGTGTATTTCTGTCGAATATCTGAGAAATGATCTCTGTATTTCTATTATTGACGTACACAGATATTAATTTCACAACATTCACCTTGGGTTTTCATCAATCAATATCTTGACGCAGTTCATATCTCCCCCATAGATAGCATAGTGAAGAGGGAGGGCACCGTTAGCGCTGCGCACAGAAATGTCAGCCTCAGCTTCATCTAGGAGCCACTGTGGACAGAGATCAAGAATATTTTTTTTTTTAAATGACTCTATACTTTAAGGAAAAAGAAATTATACTGACTTTAGTAAAGTTGCTATATCAGACTTTAGAAAATCATGTACAGCTACGTTAGAGAGACACAGCTTGGGAGTGAAGCCATAAAAACATGTAAGAAGGAATAATATAATGTACAGAGAACAAGTTTTGTAGCAAGCCCTTTGCATAGCTCTTCACATCTAATGTTTCAAAACTTTTACCCCTTTTTCTAAAATTTTTATTTCTAATCATATAATCAAGCAGTAGAAAATGTTATGTCCGTAAAATAGAGTACACAAGTTGGGACTGTTGGTATCAATGACATTGGATAGAGGGCATCCCTGATGGTTTGGTTGTATCTTTATAAATTATTACAGAAGTTAAATTCATGCTTCTTATTCTTGAAAAGGATTTCACCTTTGTGCACAGTCATCTAATCAATCTGAGAGTCACAAAATCACTGTTTGATTGAATATGATTGAAGCAATGCTGACAGTAGTGAAAATTGCAAACCTCAACCAGACTTCAGAAATGTAATAAAATGGCATGATTCATGGTAGAACTTTTCCTCAGGTCACCCCTAAGATCCCACATTTGAGAAAGAAAATAGTTAACGAAACAAAGACCTGGGCGCGCACAATATATAATTGCTAACATTGTAAGACCCATCACGTTACCAATCATCCACTTTCGTGACTTTGATTAAATTTCTTTTGTTAAGCTTGATAATGAGCTGGGGTGGGGTGGGGTGGGGGGGGGGGTGATGGTAGGTTACAACGTTGCCCCGACAGGACCATGCTAAGGTGTGAACTCGCCCACGCTGAGTTTTCACCAACACATCACACTTAGTCTTACACCTGAGCTCCTTAAGCCTTAAGCATGGCCAGAAAAGAGGTTTCACGACGATTTGCCAACTTGTCGGTGCTTTTGTTTCCCGACCATCGCGTTTGACGTTCCAGGTCTATGCTCCGCACCCCTCTCTTCCCTCCTTTTCCCTCTTACCCACCCTTCGTCATTTCTATACTTACAAAACAATTAAACAACATTATATAGGTACCTCAACTGTTAAAAAATGTCTGTATCTGGCTGCTAAATGAACGGGGGTGACGCCCGATCCATCTTGATCATCAACTTTGATTTCCGTGTTCTCCACCATCCACTTGACAACAGCTGTGTTTCCTTTTGCTGCTCCATCGTGAAGGGCAGTTGCCCCTGTCTTTGATCTGTTTAATGCTGAAAATGATAAATTTTTAACGAGGTATTCAATAACTGCAAGGCTTCCGCCCCGAGCTGCATAATGTAAACAACAAGCACCGTTCACATCAACGAGCGCTTCCACAACATTAGGAAGTTTCTTTAAAGTTTCAAGATCACCGATCTTCGATGCATTAAATGCTGCATTTGAAGCCATTTTTGCTGATAATTTTCGTGACCTGAAGGTGTTTGCTCAGAAAGAAAAGAGTGACAGCATTCGTTCCATCGTAATCAATCTACAGGTGGGGCTGTGTTCCTGTTGTTGTGGAGAACGCCCTCTTGTTCTGTCACTCCATTGATGAATCAATGTAAATAATAATACGATACTCGACTATCATATTACTCGATTACTTTCTTTGATTAGACGATATGAACTCGATATTGGCAGCCTATTTTGCATGCAAAGGAAGTGTGTGGTAGTTTATTTTAATTTTTTCATAATAAAACACTGCATTTACTTACTTATCATGTCTTTTTAATTATATTATTTGATTACTTCCATAGCGCTCTCTCGAATGAATCGTTGTTATCACTGCCTCCCTTGAAAAGGCCTTTAGTTAATCAAGCCTAAGTTAATATATCATGCTGCGTTTCTGCTGACATTCATCTACAGGGTGCTAGCAACTCCCTAGACCTCCTCCTTTTTCTGAAAGTAGGCATGTATCGAATTCTCTATCCTGTTTTCTTGTCCACACTTGTTTACACATCTTCATTTCTTCACCTAGATAGAACCAAACTACTAGTA
>JAUKPP010287817.1:0-10335 GCA_032273245.1 Phyllaplysia taylori
CGAGGACCTGCGGCGAACAGCAGCCTTCGCTTTAGAGACTGGATTGGCCATTTAGATGAACGAAAAGAAGAAGAAGATTCGCTTTCCTTGGCTGCTTTCTTCACAACAGCCATTTTGCATCTTTGGGCAAAGATTCTTCTTCTTTTTTCTCTCTCTCTCTCTCTCGTATTCTTTCCCTCAGCTTCTCTGCCTAAATCAGGTTCTTTCTCTCTCCCTTTGCTTCTCTCTCGCTTTCTTTCTTTCTCCCTGTCTCTCTTTTTCTCTCTTCTGGTGCTGTCTTGAAGTTGAAGCCCTGCAATTTTCTTTTCCCCACAACTGGTATGGTATGAATTGGAATCCAGTTTCTTTTTCTCTCTTCTTCTCTTTCTTGTTCTCTCTTCTCTCTCTCTTACTCTCTCTCTCTCTCTTTTCCAGTCCCAGCCTGAGCAAAGTTTATAATGCGGCTATCGCTCCCCCCTTATCTCCTGTCTGCCTCGGCTTTTTAAAAAAATCCCCTCATTATATGATAGAACACATGCGTCACACCATCAACTGTCTTCAATCAATTCCCACCCGGCATTCCCCCCTCCCACATGGCTAGTTGTTGAGCCAGTAGGGTCAGGAAAGCTCACAACGCCTAGATCTACAGGTAGTGTGTAGTAATGATGTGTTTTGACACACGGGGAGGCACATGGTGGGTTCTCGATCACCCTGCTTGTGTTTGTTTTCACTTTGTACTAGTGCTGCAATTACTCTTCAAGTCGATAGGGGCAGATTTGATTGAGCTGTTCGAGATGAAGTGTTTGAGACATGCATATATAAATAAGGGTGTTCGAGAATACCATGCTGTTAATACAAAGAAAGTAAGCAGATTATCTGGCGAATGGCATGCTGTTTGAGCAATCTCTAAATTCGAGTACTGTGGATTTGATTTGGTTACCAGTTTTACATCCCCTGCAACACTGTAAGGTCATTTAAGAGACAGGCTACTTGAACCCTGCCTGTCAGGGCCAACCCGGGCTGAGAGGGAAAAAACCTCAGCAGAAAATAACCCAGATTGTTCGCGCTCGTGATCGAACCGCGCTTTTCTGCACCACAGCGCCAGTTTGAGTAATCTGGACTCTAAAAAGACTTCCTGATAAGTCCTAAGGACTAGTCTGTGTACTGGATTCATTCCTCAATCACCGATAACCTCATTCAGAAAGTGATTCAATCATCAACTGAAATGAATTCCCTGAAATGATTTGATCAAGGCTCATCCCTAGTTGTTAGTCCCTCCATCTTTAAACAATACTTACTTGATAAAACCACTGTCAATGAATCAAAGGATAAGAAGGAATGGTTTCTACATTGCCTCATCAAGATTGACAAGGTTAATCTACCTCTTTGTACATTATGACTTGAATAGTGATATTTTTCTGCTTGATCATCCCTTTTTCAGAATCAAAGCCTGTTGGACTGGTAGATCTATTTGCTTGTTTGTTTGTTGGGGTTTTACCGCTCCATCGACTCTGTATGGTAATTTCGGTGCCGATGTAGATCTGTATTTTTTTTGTCTTTTCATTTTGTAATTTTTCATTTGTTTTTTTTTGTCTCTAAATTCAACTTGAACTTTTTTCCTTTCATCCTGTCAGACCAACCAAGTGTATCGCTTGGTAAAATGCAAAGCTACGCAGAAAATTAAGAAAGTGTTGGACAGAAATGGATGTGGACACACAAAATCTGATGTGAGGGTAAGTACATGTAGTGAATTGAAAATTCAGACACCCTTTCTTTGTCTCAGAAATTTAATGCACATTATTCTTGTTGCTTTTCTCACCAAGAGAATAACTTAGTTCATGTCTAGATATCTTAGAATTCTCAGACAGGAAATGATGAGAGGTCGAATGGATGCTTGTCATCGAATTCTACAACATATTTCACTTTAAGTTTTCCTGAAATTTTAACATTTGACAAAAATGTATGACAGCAGCAATACATTCTTGAAAACCCTACTGAATAGCAAATCACAATTCTTCCATATCACTGAAAACAGTCCCAAGCTTGCAAGGGATGGGGGAAAAACTAGTCATTATACCCTTTCCATATAAGTCTCTGATTAAATTATGATCCTTGATACTCTTTTATCCTGGATTTCATACGTGGAAGTGCAAAGTAGTATTCGATTTGTCAGTTTTCTGTTGTTTTTGTCTCTTCTTGTGTACATCAGAGTATCCAAAGTGCCATACGAGCAGAGCTGGATGATGTGATCAATTACATGAACAATGTGATCAAGCCTCTTATGTCGGAGCAGTTTGTTGTCATACCTGTAAGTCAATGTGTATCATTTTTCATCTTTTTGCAAAGTTAATTAAATCCTGTAAGTTTGTGCTGGATAGATGACTCAAACTCCCTCATTACATAATAGAGGTCATATCCAACTTTAGCTTTTCTGAGTAGACAATCTGTGGCAGGCCATTGGATATCCATGTGGGATTCTTAAACTGAGCAACAGTTTCTAGATTGACTAAGTGCCGCAAATAGGACAATAATACATTCATGCATGAGATTTTTATGGTGTACTTTTTTTTTGGTGGTACAAGGGGTTTTAAAAACTTGCAAATAATTTTACACGTCTTAGAGTAAATTTGATTAAGATTTCCACTATTTTCCATTTCTTTGTAACGGAAGAGTACTGTTAATGTTAAAATGATTCGACTTCATGAATGAGCTCATTCTGTATGGGGAATAGGTTCCTTATCTCTTCTATCTCCATTAGTATATTACAAGGGCATCTTTGTTTTTTTATTCCTTCACAGAGCCTTACCACTATTCCAAAATCTCTTGGAGAAAAAAGTGTGGCATTGGTCAGTGATGCCAGACCAGGTAAGCTAGCCTTCTCTCATATGAAAATTTTCGCAATATCATTAAGCTGCTCTTGTGTTTTCATCTTTCTGCAAAATCTGCGCTATAGATAAATTTTATAACAAACGTACCCATATTGAAACATCAGGATTTAAAATTGACAGTGCCAGCTCAGATCTTGATTGTGAGAGTTTAAGTTTTGTTTCTTTTAATGTAGTATTATATTGCAGGTTTCTTGTCATCATTGTGGCATATTTCCCTCTTATAGTTGAACCTGCTTAAGCCACCACCTGTGTAAGACGACCACCTGCACAAACGACCACTTTCCATCAACTCCCAAATTACATTCCTTCTTTACATTATCCCTCTCTAAGACGACCACCTGTCTAAAACAACATTTTTTTTCTGGATGTTGGGTGGTTATCTTAGACAGGTTTGACTGTATTTGTAATGTTTGCTATTGATTTTACTCAACTTATTGGTAAATAAAACCAACAACAAACATTTGTTTTCTTCCAGTTCACAGACGCAAATCCCAGTGTGACAATGTCGACCCAGACGTCCAGTCGGCTCTCGTTCTGCCAGATTTCTGCTTTGTGTACCACCCAAAGACGCATTCAGAGCCATTTCATGGGAAAACTACCAGTTTAAATCAGGATCTTCTGAGAAATAATGATCACTTTTCAATAACGGATTGTTCGACGGAGAAATATGTGTCATTTTGTTCAAATCAAAGTATTCGTGCTGTGAACCCTAACTACAGTAAGGACAGGCTTGATGAAGAAGACGAGGCCAAAGATGAAGTAGATGGTGAAGTGTGTGTGAGACATGCAGATGGGGATTTCAGAAATCGTGTGACAGACCCGCAACAATGTGTGAACTGGGACCTCGATGGCCAACGCTTACAGCCTGGTGTGTGTGCAAAAACTGCAACTTTTTCTAATGGATTTTGTAAAAATGTGGATGGAGAGCATGTGGTGAGTGATTTGACGGACGGCAACGAGGACTTGATCAATAGCTTCATCAAGACTCCGGCCATAGCCCCAGAAAATGGGATGAGAGTGAATGAGTCCCAGTTTACACTCAGTATTGAAATAAAGGTGAGTCATTTTCGCTTTTTCTATACTCCATGTTTGTGAAATAGAACATGATGGGTGACTGGGCGGATGGGACATTCTTCTCTGAAGAATGAATTGTTATCGCTTTTTTGCTATTGCATGTACAGGAATTTGACATTCTTAATGAAAAAGCTTATAAAATTTCTTTATGTATGGAAAAATTCACCTACACCTTGCATGACTTGTTAGTTTTCAATAATTTGAAATAAAAAGTAACCATTTTCTCTTTAAAAAAAAATAAAATAGATGTTCCTAACCAAATTCAGTTTGGTAATCTTTGTCCAAAAGGAATTTTCAAGTGGTCCATGGTCTTTCAGTTAGTAGTCCGCAACATGCCCAATGACATTACCATTTTAATCTTTGTCAGTAATTTAGCAAGTAGGTGGTCTCAGAAATATGGTCTGGCCATTTTGTTGCTGTTGGAACCAAGTTGTGTAAATCTTCAAGCAAACGAGCATCAAACATAATGCATGGCACTTCATGTATTCTGTCGTTTTTAAGGAAAACATTGCATGTCACTCTGGACAATAAAGTGCTCTTTTTTATGCATGAAGTCGATGAAAGTGACCGTGGCTTATTATTTCTAACATACTTATATAATTGAAGTTTGTGGTCAAATGGGGGTCCAGGGTTCAATTTCAAGGTGATTCACCAGGATGTTGTAGTTTCCATGATTTTTCAGTTTGTCCGTGTGGAGAGGGGAGGGGGGGGGGGGGGGGGGGGATGCTGGGTGTATATAAAAATACAATGTAGTGTTGCGCTTGGCAATTTTCCAGAACCATTAACTTCACTATGACCATGTTCATGTCTATACCATTGACATTGCAAAGGCGAATGGCAAACACTTTTTGCAATTGACTTAAAAAAATTTACCAAAACTGAGGTGTGCCGTTTATCCTCTGACGCGCTGCTTAGCTCCCTAATGCTCCCAACCCCCTTCCTCCTCCTCCAGACACTGTCTGTAAGCTCTTGTAGGGAACGGGGAGGGGGCAGGTGGGGGCGCTTTCTAGTGTCTGTGTGCAGCTTTAGCAGGATGCCTCTCACACTGCGCTGCTTGCTATGCCATGAGAGCCAAGCTCATGATGGATGAGACAATTTACTCTCGCCCCTCTCCCTCCCCGCCACACACAGGCATTATTATTATGAGTTGTTTTGCGAGCGAGCAATGGAGCCAAATGACTTGGAATATTCTCTAGTAATGTTTTTTGGGACGCCTGATGCTCTGTGAAGGCCGCCAAACAAGCTGGGAGTCACGGGGAGGTCAAGGACGTTTATCGTAATGACCCGGATGTTGTTTTCTCCTCGTGAGATCAGCAGACGATCTTAGCAGGGTTTTTATTTTGTTGAGATACCTTTTCTGACTAATTTTTATGCATATTTTCCATTCTTCATTTTGTTGCCGTAAGAAGTTGGTTTGGAATCGTTTTCTTTTATATAGCCACTCTTCCTCCTCTCCTCCATCTATTTCCCCTTCTCTTCTTTCTTCTCCTCAACATCCTTTGCCTCCTCACTTTCCCCACTTCTCCTTTTCCTCTTCCTACATCCTTTGTCAACTGGTGCTGTGGTGTAAGGGTTAGGCTCTTCGCCTGTCACGCAGAAACCCGAGTTCGATCACGGTCGTGGACAATCTGCTTTCTTTTCTGCTGGGATTTTTTCCCATCCCAGCCCGGGTTGACCCTGACAGGCAGGGTCGAAGTAGCCTGTCTCTTAAATGACCTTACAGTGTTGCAGGGTACGTAAAACTGGTACCAAACTAACTAAAACTGAAAGTCCTTTATCACCTTTAAAAATGTTACAGTGAACGCAACTGAGAGCCAGCAGACTCCACCCTCTCACCCCCAGCCCACTAATTGATTGCTTTACATAAGGGCGAATAGCACAGGAGATGTAATGGGATATTTGCCTTTCTGCTAAACAATCAGCGACTTGTCCAGCCCCTTGTCCCTCTCCCCTTGTTACGTGGGCTCCCATAATGAGTATGCCATTAAGATGATGCATCTCTGTCTGTCCCTCCGTTGCTTCCCGCACGTAGGCTACCCCTCTCCACCCTCCCACCCCCTCCTTCTATCTCCACTTTTCCTCCTCAACACAGAAGCATATTATGATCTTCTTTCTCTCTCTCTCTCTCTCTCTCTCTCTCTCTCTCTCTCTCTCTCTCTCTCTCGCTCTCTCTCCCCCCCCCCCCATCTTCTTTTTCATAAACTTTACATCAAATGTCAGGTGGTTCATGCGATAAAGTGCGGCGCTGTGTTCAAAGGGCGAGATAATCATTTGTACACCAGGCTGTTGTTTGCTATTTGAAAACATGGGGTCGCGATGTGTGTTTGCCGTTCATGCCTGCAGCGGCCCTCAACGCCTTCACAGACAATAGTCGGAGGCGTGTCCGTTGCTGCTAGGCTTATCAATCATACACATTCATTTAATAACGAGAATTTTTCCGGGCCGAAATGACCTTACAGTGTCGACGGAGCTGTAAAAAAAAGCCCAATCAAACAAATAGCTGTCGTTATCGTCTGTATTGAATTGCTCGGGATCCACAAGGATTGGGGGATTTGGGGGATGGGTTTTAATCAGAATAAATTTATCTTTTCTTCAGATGGCGTGGACTCATGACCAACCTCTGACTCTTGACTTGCTAGAGACTTATTTGTCGAGTGCAAATTCTCAACTCTCTTGTCACTTGGGAATCT
The DNA here is from genome assembly GCA_032273245.1 of Phyllaplysia taylori. Classification (NCBI taxonomy): domain Eukaryota; kingdom Metazoa; phylum Mollusca; class Gastropoda; order Aplysiida; family Aplysiidae; genus Phyllaplysia; species Phyllaplysia taylori. The sequence continues at coordinate 6,632 of JAUKPP010287817.1, forward strand.
CAGGGTTTATTATCTTGTTACACCTTTTCTAGCTCATGTTTATGCATATAATCTGATACTCCATTCTTCATCATGTTGCTTTGAGAAGTCGGTTTGGAATAATTGTCTTTGCATAAAGGCACTTTGTATGTATAAAGGAGTTTGGTTATTAAAGTGCAAAGGGACCTCCTGCCATAGAAAAGTATGATTCTTTTTTATTTGATCATTCGGATTTCACAAACAGATGCAATTGGTTATCCAAACGTTTCTAAAAATACGTCCCTTTCTTTGCCAACCGGAGAGGAAATCCTCGACTATTCAGTCCACCATAATACGATTCATAATACGTATTCAGGCAAGCTGATAATGGAGGAAATTTGATTTTCGCTTTCTGCGGACCCCTCGTCCTTTCCAAATGAAAGTGAGCAAGACGCTTATTGCTTTGAACGTTCAGTAATTACAAGCAGGGCTGTGGAGCCGCAGTCAAGTCAGTGCGGCTCCGGCTCCGGCTCCACAGCTCTGAACAAGTGTTGGCATACGTGTTGGTCGACATGTTGTGTCCTTTAACTTCCGGCAGAGATTAATTACATGTACGTGTACTGCGACTTAAGCGACTAGAAACTTATTTGTCGAGTGCAAATTCTCAACTCTTTTGTCACACAGAATATCAGGTTTTATTATCGTGAGATACCTTTTCTGGCTCGTGTTTATGCATATCCGATTCTCCATTCGTCATTATGTTGCTTTGAGAAGTTGGTTTGGAATCGTTTTCTTTGCGTATAGCCACTTTGTATGTATAAAGTCTGGTGTTGTTTGGTTATTAAAGTGCAAAGGGACTTTCTGCCATAGAAAAATATGATTCGTTTTTTTATATTATATCATTCGGATGTCACAAATAGAAGTAAATGCCAGACTTTTCTAAAACACGCCCCTTTCTTTTTTCCAACCGGAGAGACAATCCTCGACTATTCAGTCCACCCTCCTATGATTCATAATACGTGTTCAGGCAAACTGATAATAGAGGAAATTTAATTTTCCCTTCCTGCAGACCCCTCGTCCTTTAGACATCTCCTAATGAAAGTGAGCAAGACGCTTATTGCTTTGAACGTTAAGTAATTACAAGTGTTGGCAGACGTGTTGGTCGACATGTCGTGTCCTTTAACTTTAAGGTTCCTGCAGATATTAATTACATGTAAGCTTACGTGTACTGCGACTTAAGCGACTAGAGACTTATTTGTTGAGTGCAAATTTTCAACTCTTTTGTCACATAGAATATCAGGGTTTATTATCGTGAGATTCCTTTTCTGGCTCATGTTTGTGCATATCCGATTCTCCATTCTTCATTATGTTGCTTTGAGAAGTTGGTTTGGAATCGTTTTCTTTGCGTATAGCCACTTTGTATATGTATAAAGTCTAGAGTTGTTTGGTTATTAAAGCGCAAATGGACTTTCTGCCATAGAAAAGTATGATTCGTTTTTTTTTTATTAGATCATTTGGATGTCACAAATAGAGGTAAATGCCAAACTTTTCTAAAAACACGTCCCTTTCTTTGCCCAACCGGAGAGACATTCCCCGACTATTCAGTCCACCATCCTACGATTCATAACACGTATTCAGGCAACCTGTTAATAGAGGAAATTTAATTTTCGCTTTCTGCAGACTCCTCGTCCTTTAGTCCTCTCTTAATGAAAGTTAGCGCGACGCTTATTGCTTTGAACGTTAAGTCATCACAAGTGTTGGCATACGTGTTGGTCGACATGTTGTGTCCTTTAACTTTAAGGTTCCTGCAGAAATTAATTATATATGTACGTGTACTGCGACTTAAGCGAGTCAACGTAATGTTCAGCCATTTTTTTTTTTTAAACCAGCTTATTATGAGTGAACAACACGACTTGGTCTCCTTTGGTTTGGTAACCAGTTTTACGTCCCCTGCAACACTGTAACGTCATTTAAGAGACGGGCTACTTCGACCCTGTCTGTCAAGAGAGCAAAAACAACAACAACACAAAAACAAATCCCCCCCCCAAAAAAAACCCCCAAAACAAAACAAATTGTCTCATTAAAAACAACAACAAATGTAAACAGGAAAGAGACACTCTATGCACTCAAATTGCCAAAGCAAGGCAGCAATAAACAAGACAAAATAAAAGAAAGAAGACGGGTCCAAAACCAGAAATACTACAGTAATACATTGTATTATACTTCCTTTGTTTAGAACGACTTAGCTGGCTCTCGCCCACGGTAGTTAATATTTGGCTTATTCTATATCTCTCTCTATTCCTATATCGCTGATTGTTTGGCAAAGAGGCGAATATCCCACTACATTCCTTGTGCTATTTGCCCTTATGCAAAACAACCAACGATATGTTCACTTTTATAAGAAGTGTCGTGATAACGAGCAGTAACTCTGATGTCGGATCTGCTTTCTTGACTTACTGTCTGTATTAATGAATTAATGCACGGCTCAACTCAATGACGCATGAGCCTCAGATAGACCTGTTTTTATCCCGGATAATTTGCAACCTCAGAGCGTAATCTGGGATAAAGGGATAACGAAGCTAATCAAGAGGGATAGAAAGTTCCTCTGCCGGCCAAAATAGGCCATTTCCCTCCGTCATCACAGGTTCATCAAAACGCTGACCATGCGGCGTCCAATCACATCTGCTTTGGGGGCCAACTTCAGTTTCCGGTCAATGTGAATCCGAGATATTTTACAGTTGAATTATTCTCGTAGATGTCACAAACTCGTTTGTCAGAAATTGGAAAAAGTAACGAACTCGTACCGAGGGAAAACAGGAGTAACAAGGGTCTGCCAGTGCGTTTGGCCTATGAGAAGTCTGGAAATAATGATGGCTTTTGGTCAATACGTTACGCCAAATCCCATAAAATGAAGTTGGGGATCAGAATATGGGCTTACCAGCCTTTGGCTACTGGTAGCGACGAAACGAAGAAACTGAATGCTTTTTTTTCTTTCTTTGATCTCACCTGGTGTATCCTTGAACGTTTTCCCCTAATTATGTTTCGCTATTTATGAATAACATGATGTGATTTGATGATGCTTTCTATGTACAAAAGTATTGATATCTGTTATGGAAGCTCTGGTGAAGTCACGGATCTAGTGAGTCGATATAATCCGTGATAATAATATTATTGTGTTTGCGATATCTCTCTTATTGCCACCCTCAGCGGAAACCGTTTTGAGAAAAGGTTAGGTAAAGCCAGGGTAGGAGGGCGAAAACCGGAGCAACTTTAGTGCTCTTTGGAAGTTACGGTATGTAAGACCATAATATAGTAAGACTAATGTCGGTATTTCTCTCGATCGTCGTTTTCTGTACTTGTACATTTGCATGATGGGTTGTTTTTTCAGACCCATATTTTGTTTGTTTGGTTTTGGCTTAACGTCCCTTGCAACACTGTAAGGTCATTTATCGTATGGGACGAGCGACTTCGACGCTGCCTGTCAGGACCAACCCGGACTGAGAGGGACATTGTTACAGCAAAAGACAACAACAACAATAACAACCGGAGATATACTCGATAAAAAAAACCTGCCCCACGTGGGCCTCTAACTCACTTCCTCTGCGTGATAGGCGAAGCGCCTAACCATTACACCACAGACGCTGGTTTTCAGACCTTCACTATACATAGCTATTTATTTGCTCTTTCTCTCTGAGAGAAAAAATTATAGGCGTTAGTGCGTGTGTGTGTGTGTGTGTGTGGGGGGG
>JAUKPP010287828.1:2500-10335 GCA_032273245.1 Phyllaplysia taylori
TGTATGTGTGTCTGTCTGTCTCTCTTTTTCTCTCTCTCCTTTTTGTTTCTCTGTCTTTCATGCTCACTTTCTTTCATCTCCCCTCTGGCTCTCTATCCATCCATTCACTCTCTCTCTCTCTCTCTCTCTCATCTCTCGCTCTCTCTCTCTCTCATCTCTCTCACTTTACCAACTACGCAGTGATTTTTCTGGCCTCACAAGAAACTCGTCCATCTCTGTCCTCTCCCTCCTTTACTCACTCCCTCACGTCATCTTACCCTTTCCTTTCTCTTTCTCTCTCTCCCTTTCTCTAATACGACATAATAATAAATTCCCTCACGCTGTCACACTGATTTCATCCTCTTTCTCCTCTCATTCGCTCTCTCTCTCTCTCTCCCTCTCTCTCCCCTTCTCTCTCTCTCTCTCCCTTTCTCTCTCTCTCTTTCTCTCTAACTCTCTCTCCCCCTCTCTCTCCCTCTCTCCCCCTCTCTCTCTCTCCGTGTCGTGGTGTAATGGTAAGGCTTCTCGCCGACCACCCAGATGACAGGAGCCCGAGTCCCAGATGGGCCAGATTTTTTATCGAGTACGTTATCTACTGGGATGTAGTGTCCCTCTCAGCCCGGGTTGGCCCTGTATGCCAAGGTCTAAGTGGCCTGTCCTTAAAATAACCTTACATAGTGTTGCAAGCCGCATAAAAAGAAAAAACAACCACCAATATATCTCTCTATCATCAGTATTCTTCTCTCCCTCTCTCAATCCCTTCTTGATCTCTCCCTTTCCCTTCTCTCTCTCTCTCTCTCTCTCTCTCTCTTTCTCTCCTTACCTGTTATATACACATTCCCTTTCTCCCTCATTTGTCCCCCTACCCGTATCCCTCTCATCACCTCTCTATCTCTTTCTCCCTCCCCCCCCCCCCCTCTCTCTCTCTCTCTCCATCACATTTTTTTTAGCTCTAATACAGAACTGCCAATTTTCTTCCCCATAAACCAGAACTCGTGCAGATCTTCTTACAATAACAGAGCACACGTGCGGCCAATCAATGTAGGCCGATCTGCACTTGTATTGTTACTCAAGCCCCATTACGTATTTCTGTGAGGGATTTCTCTGTCTGTCTCTGTCTCTTTGTCGCTCTCTCTCTCTCGCTCTCTCTCTCTCTCTCTCTCTCTCTCTCTCTTGATGTGCCCTCATGTGTGTGTGTGTTTGTTGGTGTATGCGTGTGCGTGTGTGTATTTGTATGTATGCGTGTGTATGTGTGTGAGTGTGTGTATGTGTGTTTGTGTGTGAATACTTGTAAGAGTGAAAAATAAGGACAAAGTAAAGAAAAGAGAAATCGAGACGGATATAAACCAGAGAGAGAGAGATAGAGAGAGAGACAGGGAGGGGGGGGGGGGGAGTGAGCGAGCGAATCATATTGTATATTTTCTTTACCCCGAGTTGCGATCTAAGATAAGATACGGGAGTAACGTTCCAATTTCTGTTTATTTTCTGTATTTCCCCAACTTGTAATGTAAGAACGCTCATGTGGGTGAACACAATTTCCTGAGAGGGAAAAATAAAGTTGTCATTTTCATTTTCATCATAGGCTACATTTTTGTCATTGATCGACATCTGTTGGTTTGGTTACCAGTGTTTCGTCCTCTGCAACACTGTAAGGTCATTTGAGAGACGGGATATTCAACCCTGCCTGTCAGGGCTAACCCGGGTTGAGAGAGGAAAAAATCCCAGCAGAAAAAAACGTAGATTGTCCGCGAGTGGGATCGAACTCGGGTCTTTCGCATGATAGGCAAAGAGCCTAACCATTACACTACAGCGCCGGTCACACCTGTTGTTCTGTATTGTTTGAGTCGTTTGTTGATTAGGAATTGGGTCGCACGGCCCTTGAGAACCGAGAATACTGTTGGTGGGTTACGGGTGTTGGGTTAGGTTTTTTTTGTTTTGTTTTTCTTCTTCTACCATACATGTGCCAGTTCCTATCCTCACTTTCTTGCTCGTGCAGTATCGGAGGTGGACGGGAAGTTTTTTTTGTGGTTGTTTTTCCCGCATCTTATGAGTTCAGTTCTGTGAGGTCTATGTGCCGTTATACCATGTCGAGAGATTAATGTTGGTCTCCCTTTGTATCCCCTTTTATCCCAGAGGAAAAAAAAATATTCTAAGGTACATAAATGATACATGTACTACAATGGCTGGATGGACTGTGACAAAGTACAGTTGTCAGTTTGCCCTCCTCCACCAGACTGATCATCGCAGACTCCGACAAACCTTTTTCCCCACAAAGGCGACGTGAATGAAAGCACTAACATTATTTCTCCGCCATCATCTCGCCCTCCGAAGTGCCACATCCCACATCACATCCTTTGCTGTCGCAGTTAAAGGGAAGTTATGGCTCAAATCAAAGCTCCGCTCTCTTTGATAAAAGGAAACAAAACTAGGACACGCTTTGGCCTCTCGGAGTAAAGAAGAGTTCCTAAACAAAAGCAGACGATGAGAGTAGAGTTTGGCGCGATGCGAGAGCGAAAATTGGCGAAGACTTGAGTGTCAGGGGTGAAAGCCTTTTACTTCTTTTCATAACATTTCCCATTATTATTTTTTTCTATGTTTGCCAACAGGTTGAAGCAGTGGGATTGTTTGTTTTAAGAATCATTGATGGTGCCAACAAAGGAACATACAAAAGCATGCGCAGTGTAATGGTTTTCACTACTGTCGTACTCCAGAACATTAAATAATTTGTTGGGAAATACTTTTCTATTTGCAGCAGAGAGTGACTGAGTGAGTCTATTTTCACGGGGTATAAAGTATAGTCGACATCAAATTAAACACTCGAGAACGGATGCACAGTGTCAATGACAACTACATATATTGTACAACATCAGTTTATGGTGCAGTTATTTGTAGTTTTGTATGAGCTGATATCATTTCTACCTTCTAAATCCCCCCACCCCACTATCTCCCCTCTCCTGGAGAAAAGTAAACCATTGGAAAAATTAATAGAATAAAAAGACAGGTACACACGTCATTGGCCAAAGAGAGAGCGCAACGTGATACACATTGTACATGATAATATGCCGGTTGGGAGGCAAGATGATGTTCTAAAAAACAGGAAAAGAGAAATTCCACGAGTCTATCAATCCTTACAGGAACATAAATATCTAAAGACTACAACAGACACACACTTAGCGATCAATCAGCGAGACTAACTTATTCTTAGCAGAAATATTCTCCTTTTTATATTCGTTAAAACGCTCTAAAACATGCATCAAGCGAGTAGCTTTGACGTGAGCGTGTTAAAACGATACTGGGGAGAATTCATTGGACAGAAACTACGTCATGTAGATGAACCGATAGTGAGGCTGAATTATATAGCAGAGGACGCCACATGTGGCACATGCAACAACAACAACAACAACAACAACAACAACAACAACAACAACAACGGGAGGAAAATAATTTATAATGCCCAGCGAATCATCTCAAAGAGCTACAAAAACCACCACAACAACAAAATAATATAACAATGAGAGAACCAAGAAGAAGAAAAGGGAGACAAGGAAACACAATGACAGAACTAGGTCGTGTGATGCTCGGAGTATTCTGTCTAGATGATCTCTATGCATGTCTATGGAAAATACACGACAGTACCATGCTCATGAAATTCGGAGATGGACAAGGAGGGAAGGAGGGAGAGAGAGAGAGAGAAAGAGAGAGAGAGAGAGAGAGAGAAAGAGAGAGAGAGAGAGAGAGAGAGAAAGAGAGGAGGGGGGTACTGACCTTTTGGCTTGTTTTCTTTCTTATCAATATCCGGTGACATGCAGGATGGAGCTCCGCCCTGTGGAGACACGGGCCCGCCCCCACAGAGGGCGTGGTATCCCATAGGGGGCGTGTCGTACTGTGTTCTCTGTGGCGGGGACGGGTAGGCGGGGTGTGAGGGCGTGTGGTGGGAGGAGTGATGACTTCCGGCCACGCCCATGCCGCCCATCCCCATCCCCATCCCCACCCCGACCCCCATCCCCGAGGACGGGACGTTTGTTTGGTGTAGAGGAGATCCATAGTCCTTAGCCCCGCCCACCATGTTGGGAGAAGTCATGGAGAAGTAGTGGGTGGAGGCTCGGTGGTGATGGCCTAACGCCCCGCCCACCTGTCGGTCCAGAGAGTTGTTGGCTAGCCCGTGTGAGTGATAGAGGAGGTTCCAGTCGGCGGCAGAGTACGGGGAGTATCCTAGAGGTGCCCCGGGGGCGTGTCCCATGCCCATTCCCGCACTCTGCATGCAGTCACTGAAGGGCGTGGCTCGGGGTAAGAACCGCCCCATGCCGTAGTTACAGGAGGCGGGGCTAAAACTGTTGACGTTTGGTCGTCCAGAACACGAGACTCGCTCCATACTCTCCATGCCGGCCGGTTACGTCAAGCGCGCGACTCTTTCTGCTCCTTGGTTTATAACTCACAAAGACAGAAATAGCTCATTGTGTAGGCTCAGCACTCAGCCCGCCAAGGCCAGGGGTGGAGGAGGGAAATTATTTCAGGAAACAAACTTGATTGTGATCTTGTCTAGCCTTGACCCCAGATCGCTCAGCGCGCTGTACTTGGTGTTCCAACAGGAAATCCGCTGCAGTGAAATTCCTTAGCAAGAAAACCACTAGGACTTGCACCTGCTCCTCTTCCTCGCAGAATTCTTTATCATAAAAACTCCATGACTCGTGGTCCACGGTTGTGTTGATAAATTTCTGTTTGTGAAAAATTCCCTCCGGTATCTGCAGACGTTAAAATAAAAATTCATAGCGTTATCAATAAGAAAGAATTTCAGTTTAAATACATAGTGAAGTAGTTTGCATCTTTGTATAACTCATACGAATAATTATTACTGCGGATGTAATACGCTTGTTATAAAGTTCATCTAATACATTACATTACAATGATGAAACTCTTCAGGAAGGAAAGAGGGGAAGAGTAAGTTGCATTTATTGCGTTTGTAAAAAACAAAGAAAGCAATACTGGCAAAAGCAAAGATCATGTACCTGGCACTTCAATAAATAGCAGGCGACATGGCAAAATGACGAGTAAACAGAGTTTTAAAAAAACCACAAAATGCAACAACAAGAAAAAGTATCAGATTCAAAGCGTTTCTCGAATTCCCCGTTTTCTCTGAGATGCTCATCAAGGCAAATCTTTGCACGCCCTTGCACGTCTCTGCTCACAGAAATAAGCGCTAAAACAAACGCGCCCATCTTCTGTCTGTTTATACACTAGGGTAATCAAAGCGTTATACGATCGAACACATTAGAAAGACACAAAATTCGTCCCCATTTCACCTTGGTCGTGTAGGTTTTAAGTTTCCTTTCTCGCTCAGTTGTAAGACACAAGAGACAATTTCATGGGTGAGGGGAAATCACACTGTGCTTCACGATTAACTCATGTTCTGGGAGTATCTTGAAAGTAAAAAGACAAGAAGCCAAAAACAGCCAAATTTCCACCTCAAACGCAGCGTCAAATGAGCGGCTATTACTTTCACATACAGCTCGAGTTATGCATCTGCGCTCAAGAATAAGTATAGCAGTATCGGTCTCCGGTAATAAGTATAGCAGTATCGGTCTCCGGTAATAAGTATAGCAGTATCGGTCTCCGGTAATAAGTAGAGCAGTATCGGTCTCCGGTAATAAGTATAGCAGTATCGGTCTCCGGTAATAAGTATAGCAGTATCGGTCTCCGGTAATAAGTATAGCAGTATCGGGGTTACTCCCAAGTTACCATGGCTGATCCTGTGCTGTTGGAGGAGGAGGGAGTAAATTTCAGAGGTCCAGACTCATTGATGACATCTTTTTGTTCAGTATTTTGTTATAGTACGAGTATTGCAAGGAACGTTAAAACAAAAAAACCCTAAAATACGGAACAAGCAGCGGCGTGTTTTGCTTTAATAATGTCTGACAAAACAACAGAGTTGTCCCATACTCATATAAAACAGCGGGTTTTTCCGATAAGGGGGGCAGATTCGCTGCCTCAGAGCACTGCAATAAAAACAACCCTGGATTTTCCTAGCACAAAAACCGAGTACTGCACTGAGCTGTTCAGTACCTCCGAGCTATACAATAAATGTATTCACAAATATTGGCGCAAATTTGGCTGACTTCCTCCGAGTCTACTGCTGAAATATTCCGTAAACTTGTAGCGCGGGCGGAGACGAGCATGGTGTGTCCATAGCACACTTAATGAAGCAAGACTTTTGATTTAAGCCCCTTTTAACACTATGTACAATTTGAGAGGCAAGACGTCCGCTTAAACGTTCCTTTCCGATTTGACTAAGGAAAACTTGGGAAAGGAACCCATCTCTATGAGTCCAGGATACGATGTACGGAACCTCTGCGTTCACATGCAGACTTTCCCGCTCGGCCACACAAGTCGAAGGGAAATTTGAGGCTTCCCGGAACGAAACAACATAAAAAGAAAAAGAAAAGTAATTGGCCTTTTTTTGCTCTTGATGTAATACATGCACCTTCTCAGAGTTGAGTAGTTTGGGAAATATGTTTCTAATTAGATAGTTAGTAATATGTTTCTAGATCATTAGTGATCTGTCGATCTCAGCCAGGGTTGGCCCTGACAAGCAGGGTCGAACTTTCCCTCCTTTAAAATAATCTGTTAGTGTTACAAGGGACTTGATTAATTAAAACCAAAACCAAACCAAAATCAAACCAGTTCTTGCAAAGCGAATGTCCGGATATTCTGAAGATAAAAACACGTCATCAGAATCCCCGATGTTTCTTCATTCCCGCCAAACCTAAAAGGTCCGCACTGTTGGCGCTGTTTGATTTGTGTTGGAGTCATTTGGTCATATTGTCTGTGATAGTGATGGCACCCACATCAGGTACAAGGATAGAAAACTTAGGTTAAGTGGAAGGCATCGTTGTAGCCGATGTCGGCGCCATCACTATGTTAGGTTAAGTGGAAGGCATTGTTGTAGCCGATGTAGGCATCAAGGTTTGGAAAAATCTATTTGGTTGGACTTCCTGGAGGGAGAATTTCTAACAATATATTTCAGACAGTTTGCCGCCCTTTGATTCAATTGTTATGGGTTTTTTTTTATTTAAAATTATTCTTAAGTATTGGATACAATTATTTTGTTTTTATATTTGTAAGATAATTTTATTATTGTAAAAGTACAAGCGCCTTTATAATAATGTGATAAGCCAAGAATGTATTGTTATAGAATGATATTGTTCATATAAAAAAAAACATTCCATTAAAATTATTTCATTGGGGGAAAAAATCTAATTGATAACAAGGAAATAATATTTTCCTATTACATCTGCGCCTGTCTGTTGTTTTAATGTGTTGATACTCCGAGCACACAGGATGGTACAATGTTATAGCGTGACACACATTGGTTTTCAAAAAGTTCTCTCCGTGAATACTTAATGATTCTATCAAAATATACGATATATCAACAACAAAATTAACTGTGAATTATAGGCTTATAATTATAACAAAACTTGTCTGCTGATTTTTCTTTTTCCTTAAACATAGGCCTATATAAAAAGAACAGAAATAGAAACTTATGGGAAAACCTAATGACGGTAAGAAAGAGAGCATCATCACCTATTTGGACACAATGTAAAATGTTTATAGAAGAACGTAACGAGCTAGGAGATACACTACTCTCAACCAGTGCATTAAAGACATAATTTGATAAAGAAAAATGCAGCAAAAGGATATATTATAATACATAATGATTGGCAAATTTGGCAAAAATAGAACGCAAAAGGACGCATAATAAAACGTAAAAAGGACGCATAAGATTCAAATAGAAGAAAACAGAATGACATCTCATTATTTTATGAGACTGTAAAGCAAATAAGGATACGGGAGGGGGAGGG
>JAUKPP010287850.1:0-10333 GCA_032273245.1 Phyllaplysia taylori
GCAGGGTTGAAGTAGCCCGTCTCTTAAATGACCTTACAATATTGCAGGGGACGTAAAACTGGTAACCAAACCAAACCAAACCAAACTTTTCATGGCCAAATTTGACTAATCTAGACTGGTCGCACAACGTTTGAGAACAAATAATATAATACCCTGAAATGACGAACCATTCATCGTCTGCTTTGGTTTTGGGTTAACGTCCCTTCCAACACCGTAAGGTCATTTAAGGGATGGACTACTTCGACCCTGCCTGTCAGGGCCAACCCGGGCTGAGGGGGGACATTTTCCCACTAGAAAAACGGAGGTATACTCGATCAAACAAACTGTCTCACGCAGGTCTCGAACTCACGTCCCCTGCGTGATAGGCCAAGCGCCTAACCACTACATCACCGACGCTGGTCATCACCTGCCTGACTGTTGTGTTGTTCGTCCGTCGGTGGCCATTACACCACAGCGCCGGTCACTCACCTCTCTAAATAGCTTAGGGTATTTCAAGAAGCAAAAACCTGGACTAAAAGCGAAACGATTCCTTCAAATATAGGTAGACCTATCACCCCTAGAAAAGTCTACGTCAAAGGAAACGTCTAGAGAAGTGACGTTAACAGACACGGTTTCCGTTAGCCTACTATCAGTGTCCCAGTAACCACCGTCTGCAAAGCGTCGGTTTGTGACAGCTGATTTGACGCGTCATTTCCTTACTATGTCCTGCGAATGGACGAGTGCGCGCGTGTTGGTGAAGGAGTGAGCGTGCGTGTGGATGCGTGAGTAACCCACCGATCTTACTCTCTCCCTCTCCTTCTTTCCCGCGCGCGCGTTAGGGCATGGCTTTCTCGGAGTGCTATAGCCTTTGATCCTGACCGCGGTACGGGAGGTAATCGGTTTCTTTAGCCCCAGTTTACCTGACCGTTGTGACTGGAAAGTGCCATCTTCATTTGGTTTTTTTCTTCTTTTTTCTCGACTTCAGCGCAAGTTTCCTGTGAGTTGAAACAAGTGGATGTTTACATAACATAGTGACACAGCAATAAAGTTGTGTTTTTTTCTTTCTCTTGTTGTTGTCATCGTAGTTGTTTGAACGCACAGTGCCTTTTCCAAAGCTTCTCCAACTTATTGAAATGTCAAAGCATTTAAGCTTTTCTTTTTTCTGTGTTCAGCAAATTTAATATCTAGTTTATCACCATCTATTTTGTTGTCTTTCTTTTCTTTTTCTTTACTTTAATGAGTACTTTCTCGAACATAATGCCCGTTCTTACAACGTCCATGACTCCCACTAATTGAAATGTTAACGCATTTAAGCTTTTTTTTTCTGTGTGCAACAACTTTAATGCCTAGTTTATCACCATCTATTCTGTTGTCTTTCTTTTCTTTTTCTTTACTTTAAGAAGTACTTTCTCGAACATAATGCCCATTCTTACAACGTCCATGAGTCCCACTAATTGAAATGTCAACGCATTTAAAAATTCTTTTTTTTTCTGTGTGCAACAAATTTAATGTCATGTTTATCACATGTTGTCTTTCTTTTCTTTTTCTTTTCTTAAAGGAGTACTTTCTCCAACATTATGTCCATTCTTACAACATCCATGAAGCGTTCTGGGTCATTAAAATAACGACATAGAAGGTGCGTGGCAGACTCTCTGGTATCGCCTGAGATAAGCACAGGGTATCGATAGTACTGTAAAATCGTTTTCAATACCCACAATAAACTACCAAAAATATCATCAATGCCAAGCAACATGACGTAGTTTAACATTTGTTTGTCCTCAACAACTATTATAGGCCTACAGTGATGCCCATAAGCCGCCTGCCATCCTAAAATACCATAAACGATACACACTGAACGATTATTCATGTAACACTGTTATTGTACTATATTTTAATACAGTATCTATCGCAATAGGCTACTTGTATTTTTCTATAAACAGTTGATACTTGTTGCTGCTAGTTTTAGTTTAATTTGGTTACCAGTTTTACGTCCCCTGCAACACTGTAAGGTCATTTTAGAGACGGGCTACGTCGACCCTGCCTGTCAGGGCTTCCCGGACTGAGAGGGAAAAAATCCCAGCAGAAAAAAAAAGCCCAGATCGTCTGTGACCGTGGATCGATCTAGGGTCTTCCCGCATAATAGGCGAAGAGCCTAACCATCGCACCACAGCGCCGGTTTCTTGTTAGTGAGCTCAGTTCGAGCATTTTATTATTTACCACAGAGAATGACACAATCAAGTTGTTATGTACAATGATAGCCTACTACATGACTTATGGGGCATCATCTGTTGCTGGGATTACATCATGTGGTGTTTTATACATTTTTAATGAGTTTATCAGATCTCTTACGTGTGATGGTGGTGCATTAATACAATTATAGGCTTGGTTCATTATATCGTGGGCACTAATTCTATCAACGAATCCGTTAGTAATATAATAGTAATACTATGCTAGTGGTTCGTTGCCTTCTCCATTGTGTATTTTTGTTTCTGTTGTTACTGTTGTAACATGTATTTTTATTATTATTATCATCTTTGATACTGATTATAATATGATTGAGTTTTTACGTATCATTTTAGAAGTAGACGGGTGCTGTTATTGTATTTGCGTTTTCTTCCTTCTTCGATCCCTGTCCTGTCGGAGATTGACGTAAATTTTGGAGGTCCCGCCTCGTAAACGACATTACAAAGTTGCTTGGGACGTTAAAGCAAAAACCAAACTTTAAAACCTTGGTTACAAATTTTAGCTTTGTTTTTAATTATTTGCTGGCGATCATATAATATTACCTTTTTGGTTTCAACAGGTTCGGGTTGCAAAACCTCTAGAAACAATGAAAATGCCTTTTTCTTAAGGTCCAAGCTCGATTCACCGGCATTTGTGGTGTAGTGGTTTAGGCTCTTCAAATATCACAGAAACGACACGAATTCGATTCCCGTTTGGGCATGAGCCTGTATGCGTCCCTCTGCTTGTATCTGTCGTTCTTTGCCCGATATGGTCCTGACAGGCATGGTGAAGTAGCCAGTCTCTTGCATTGATCTAACAGTGTTGCAAGGGACATTAAACTAGAAGCCACAACACACTAATATTCACATACTAATATTAATATACAATAATAATGATACTAATTAAAAAGTTAATCGTGTTTCTATAGCGCCCTCTCCCGTGAGTACACAGTTCTAGGCGCTTTACAATAATATCATGCATGTAACACACTCATACACCCGAGTGCATACATAATGCATAGATAGGCTGTGATACACTAAGCACACAAACTTTGATCATACGCTTACTCATCTTAAACTAAATATATGTTTGCCTTGCATGCGGAAGACCCCGGATCGATCCCCGATGGCGGACGATCTGGTTTTTTCTACTGCTGGAATTTATTTCCTCTCAGCCCGGGTTGGCCCTGACAGGCAGGGTCGATGTAGCCCATCTCTTAAATGCCCTTACAGTGTTGCAGGGGACGTTAAACTGGTAACCAAACCAAACCAAACTAAATCTATTTCACCGGAATCATCTTGTTCAGCCGTTCCCCTGCTTGACATGGTTGAGTAGAGAGGCTAAAACTGTGAAAGAAGATGGCACATGTCTATCTATTACGTAATTCACAGTGATGCATGATTCATGAAAACAGAATACATATCGGCAAGTGGGCTACATATCAAATGTCATTAAGAGCCTAAAAAGTGTTGAAGATCCGATTACCGAGTGCTGTTTTAGAATTCATGATGTGCGTAATTTGCATAATATAGCCGAAGTGAGATTGAGTGAGGGGATGAGTAGGTACACGATAATGTCCCTGTGTTTGTAGATGCCCCTGAGATTTGGTTTGCGGTTGGTTTTTTGTTTGTTTGTTGTTGTTGTTGTTGTTATTGTTGTTGATTTACGTCCGTTGTCAGAACGTGCACGGAAAAAGAAAGAGGTGTTTGTCTAGCGTGGTATCAATGTATTGTCATTGACAATCATTATTGCCCGGCGCTGTGGTGTAATGGTTAGGCTCTTCGTCTATCATGAAGGAGGACCCTACATCGATCCCCGATCGGGGACGATCTGGATTTTTTCTGCTGGGATTTTTTTCCCTCTCAGTCCGGGTTGGCCCTGACAGGCAGGGTCGATGTTGCCCGTCTCTTAAATGACCTTACAGTGTTGCAGGGGACGTAAAACTGGTAACCAAACCAAACAAATCATTATTGTCGAGGTTGCTTTGTTCCACTGGTGTCAAATACGCCAGCTTACGAACATGTTAGTCAAAGTTTGCATCCTTTTCATCACACCCTATGACATGTTGAGTCTTGATAAAGAGAGTTATATGAAGATGAATCTCTTCATGCCTGAAATTAAACATACAAGCAAAGATAAAAAAAACTTTTAGGGAGGACTTCTTTTTTTTCTTCTATATAAAACATCAAAAGAACAGCTGGTGTCCTCTATAAATAAGTAAATTTAATTTTTTTTCCTTCTATTTCTTATGCTTTTCCAAAGCGAATGTGGGCGATTTTACATTCCAGCTAGTAAGTTAGTAAGTTGCAGGCAAATCTCGCTTTGCAATACTTATTTGGAGATAGTATGAATAATAGCAGTATTCAGCTGCCGTGAAGATTGACAAAGCATAGTGGATGCCCGCATTTTTACTGTTTAGAATTCCATCATCATACTTAATATTCAATCTGTGCCATCGATAAAAATTAAAGTGCACAAACAAACAGAAAATTTCATCAAAATTATTATTACCCTAAAACCTATAAATTAGCGATAAATATCGGCATATCAACCACGTCGTGATGCTAGTTTTTTACTCTCTTATGACATAGTAACGCACTTGAATAGCTTTTCTGCTACTCTTTCGCGTTTTCATTTCTTTTTCTCTTTCCGCTTACTAATCCAGACCGAGCTTGCATCTCTTTATATAAGTCTTTGAGAGAATGCAGAAGACGCACTGATTAGCAATGCGCAGCGCGTTCAGTGACAGTGCGTTTTATCCTCCCTGCTGGAAAATGAAACATCCTTTATCCCCGCACCTCCCATGTTTACAAATTAATAATGTGAAACTTCAATTGTTCGCAATGTATAGACAAAAAAGAAAGTACCCTTTAATCGTAACGTACTCACAAAAAAAAATTACATGCCAACCAAGACTCATGGCCAATCAAATGTATGTATACCAAATTTGGTTAAAATATAAGACGGTTATTCCTGAAAACCGTTTCTCGCGGAGGCTGGTTCGGACTATAGTTTCGTTTTACTTGGTTGATTTCAGCTTCAAACAATGTCCAATTTATGTAGTTTCAGTCAATTGTATATTTTACGATGGTCTTCTTAGAAAACTGAGCTTATTCCAAGCGTCTTCAAGGCCTTCACCTGTGCAGACTAGTTAACGACGTCCTCTTGTGCTTTTGTCAAACTGTTACCTTCACACGAACCGTTAAGGACGAACGGGTCTGTACTGTAAAGATGTTACGAAATGGGATCTTAAATTCAATACATTTTGTGCTCGTGTGGACATACAAATTGCAATGGAAATTACAACCCTCAAATAGAATAGAGAAGATCAATAGGCACGTTCTAATAGAAAAAAGGACTTTTTCATTACAGCTTGTACGCATGTTGGTTGAGGGTTGTACCTTTTATTGCTATTTGTATCTCTACGTGGTAGAAAATAGCCCATATGAGACTATGTAAATAACGGTTTATGAGAAAGGAAACTTCACAGTACCACCTCAAGGCAATAACGACTCTAGCTATTAGTTTTCTTCGATTACCTATTGATTTCCCCGATCTTTTGGGGACTATCGATTCTTTAGGTCATTGGATAATCGGATCATCAAGGCTTCTGCCTTTTTCTTAATATTGTCTCAGAGTTCTCGGAAGGTTTGGATCAAACGACTGTTATCGATTTCAACGCACCATTTCGTTGGATGTAACAAGCTGCTCTTGTTTATGATGCATGAATGTGCGATGATGCGCGTGATTGTGCTAGTGGTGCTGAATGGACGCATGTTAATTGTGTGCAGTGGTGGCTTTGTGCCAAATTGCTCTTTGAAATCTTTCTCTGTTTGAAAGGTCACGGTTAGGTCTTGGCAATGTTTGGGACGTCGACAAAATATGGCTCGATTCATCCGCCCTCCAATCCCAATCACCGACCCACCCCTCCCCCTCCCCTCCACCTTTTCTTTTCATTAAAGCTTTTTAAAGGGGGGGGGGGGCGGGTGCGAGGGGGCGGGTGCTAATTTTATGGGGTTTTGTCTGTTGTACTGATGTTTGGGTCCTTTTATGGGGCTAAAACAGCAAAAGAAGCTAGCTGACGGCTTTAAAATAAAAAACTGGGTCATTTGTCTTTTCAACGTATTATATTCAGATACGTCCGGTTTTTAATTCTCTGCTGCTTGTCTCACGTATGTTCATGATACTTTTGTCTGATATAATATGTTTAGACTCTAGTATGTTTAGATTATATCATATTTAGATTATAGTATGTTTAGATTATGATATGTTTAGGTGTATAATATGTTTAAAATATATTGTGTTAAGCTTAGAATTTGTTTAGATTATAAAATGTTTAGATTATACTATATTTAGATATTATGTTTAGATTATCATAAAATATGTTGTCTACTTATGTTAATTCCCAGTGTATACCGAGCCCAAGGTTTCCTAAACACAAAATCCACACCCCATACTCGGCCCTACATACATTAGTCTACAAATCTCGAGGTGGGCAACTGGCGCTGTGGTGTAATGGTTAGGCTCTTCGCCTTGCATGTGGGAAGACCCTGGATCGATCCCCGATCGCGGATGATCTGGGGGGTTTTTCTGCTGGGATTTTTCCCTCTCATTCTGGGTCGGCCCTGACAGGCAGGGTCATGACCTTAAAGTGTTGCAGGGGACGTAAATCTGGTAACCAAACCAAATCGAGGTAGGCGTGGAAAACCCAGCTTCTGTGCTATATCTGGGCTTTCATTCATTTTAAAGAAAATGTATTGTTACTTGGGTGAGCCAGAAAAGTATTATTTTCCAAATGGGTTTCTGTTCTGTATCTCCTTTCGTTTCATCTCCTAACACCAATCTCGTATCATTGGCTCCCTGACGGCTGCAAATTACAGAACAGAATGAAAGGGATTTGTGCTTCGGGCTTTAGTAGGGTAAAAGTACCTGTGTCCTATTTCTGGTCTTTTTTTTACAAAGTCTTTAGGTTTAACTTCCAATCTCTAATCTTAAAGAAAGAAAGATTACTCAAGTTAACAATACTGAAATTACTCCGTCTCCCTCTGTCTATTTCACTCTCACAATCTCTCTATCTCTGTCTCTCTCTCTCTTTTTATATTTCACCCTCACATTCTTTTTTTTTCGCTCACTCAATTTATTTCAGTCTCTCTCGCTCTCTTTTGATGAAATCTATCGCCCTGGTTTTTTTTTTAAATTTCAATATGTCAACTTTTTTCGTTTTCGGTGGGGGGTGGGAGTTCCATTTTCTTGCGGTTGTTGTCGTTGCTGTTGTTGTTGTTGTTGTTGTTGTTGTTGTTGTTGTTGTTGTTGTTATTGTTGTTGTTATTGTTGTTGTTGTTATTGTTGTTGTTGTTATTGTTGTTGTTGTTGTTGTTGTTGTTGTTGAGAGTGTGATTTTCTATTTGTACTAATATTCGCCATTCCTTTGCTGTCCTATTTCCTCCTCCTTGTGTGCTTAAGACCTCAAAGGAATTAGATTTTTGTAAGCTGTTGTGGGCAAGTTTTAGTTTTAAATCTTTTTATGGATTTACATACAACCGTCCAGCGTCTGAACAGGGGTGAGGAGAGAGAGAGACAGAGGGAGAGAGAGAGAGAGAGAGAGAGAGAGAGATAGAGAGAGAGACTACAAACGATTAAAGACGTGAAAGCTGTCCAAAGGGAAGCGACGTCGGCATGCTGACTTCCAGAATGACAGTAGATATTATTTCGATTCCCAGGATTTTCTATGATCGCGTTATGGCCCTTTGCCACATTAAAGGCTTACGCACTCCAGAATTAACGATTGGGTTCCGTGGTGTGGTTCCAGGGAGCGTTCAATGTATTGAGAGAAGAAACTAGCCGATAACGCTCGAAGACAACAACGATAGAAAAAAAATATGTTCTCATCTTGTAATGTCTGCAAAATTTTCCACCTTCAGCATTAGTAAATAGCCAATAGCAAGGGGTCAAGCCCTCTAGCCAACACCCACGTCAGAGTAAATAAGCTTGTTGAAAGATGAATATTTCATAGTTTTCCATTCTCTTTGGCTAGAGAGCTCAGACAGAAACTTGAACCGCATAAAAGATCTGAAATCCGGTTGTTGTTGTTGTTGTTGTTGTTGTTGTTGTTGTTGTTTTAAGGTGTTTTAACGTTTTCGGATGTCTTTTTGCTTTGTTCTTGGTTTCTTTTTCGCCTTATGTTTTTTTAAATTTTTTTTTTTATAATATATCAAACTTATTACTCAAACCAAAGCTAAAATGCAAAGACGGTGGTGCTTTCTTCTCTTCGTTTCTTTGTTTGTGGGATTTTTCGAGGAATTTCTGTGGTTGTTGCTCTTTAGTTTTCCTAGTTGTTGTTCATGTTTTTGTTTTCCTTGTGCAGTAATATTAGCACTCTAACTTCAAGTTTTTCTCGGTTATCTGACTGAAAGAAATAAATTAAAGGAAAACGGAAAACAAAGATAAAAAAGACATAATCCAACAAATGATGATAAAAAAAGAAAAACAAAATAAGAAGGAGAAAAAGAAAAAAAGAAAAATAATGAAAGATTAAAAGAAATGTAAGAAGAAACAAAAGAGGTCGAAAAAATAAAGGAAGGAAGAAAGAAATAGAAGAAATCAAGGAATCAGAGACACAAACAAAGGGGAAAAAAGATAAATGGACTGACTTAAAAAAAAAGGGGGAAAAAAAAACAACAACATTTATTTGAAAATACTTCTTTGTCCGTCCGAAGCTTATCCTAATGTCTCTAGCTGCCACGTGAAGCCAGAGCTTGTTGAAGTGTCCGGTGTGCGTGAAAGATGAGCCAACAGGCTTTGAATTCTACAGAGACTTTATTTTCTGGTCAAAACAAAATCCTCTCTCTGACAAATGAGAAAAAAAAAAAAAACTCAAAGCGACATGACTGTCCTGCACTGGGAATAAAAAATATATTCGTTATTATTTTGATGAAAAAGTTTTTATGGTACTGAAAATTATGTCCGAACAAAAAGGCATAGATGTCATGTAGGATAATCAGTGAAAACAGCACCCTGTATGTACGCGCCAAACAACTAAAGCTCACCTGTAACTTCTTCAACATGGTGTAACAACTAAAGCTCACCTTTAGCTTCTTCAACATGGCGTAACAACTAAAGCTCACCTTTAGCTTCATCAACATGGCGTAACAACTAAAGCTCACCTTTAGCTTCTTCAACATGGCGTAACAACTAAAGCTCACCTTTAGCTTCTTCAACATGGCGTCAGGCAGAAGATCGAAGCCCAACAAGTGATTGGACAACACCAACAGCATAAATACAAATAAGTTCTCTGCCGTCTCTTGGGCATCTAGAGTTTGTTTTATGTTGTTTTTTCCCTCTGCCAATTTTCCACTCTAAAGACCCCGGTTGGTTAGTGAAGGATTAATTCTTGAGTTAGCAAGTTATCTCATAGTTGAGTTGTTTCATAGTTTGTTCTTTAGACAGTGACAAGGGCATGTAAAGTTATAAACAAAAGTAAAATTCCAATTTCACTCCAGTTTTTCAATTGGTTAATACATGTCATTGCGCTATCTCAAATGGGTGAAGTTGTTCGATTGCTTAAACGTGCCCATTCACACACTCAAGCAAGAACAGAAAGGGGAGGCGGGGAGGGGGGTGTCTTTATAGCTGGTCAGTGTGTTGTAAGTTCTTCCACAGGAAACATGTGGTGTAGCTTTAAAGACACAAGGACACTTCCATAAGAATAGACTGCCTTTTCTGAAAATTTCATGAAGAGTTGATGAATAGAAAGCAAGCAATTGTATGGAATAATATGAAGTTAAAAATGCAAAAGAGTGTATTAATAAGGATTGATAGCATCATGAATTTTCATGAGCAGAGTATACACATCTGGACACCCGAATACACCTAAGAAACGGCACTTGGCCTTATTTACGGTCGTGACCCGCAAGATGAGAATCCGTGATATAGATTTTAGCCAACGAATATCGTGTAATGGTTTTAGGCCCTTGAGATATCGATCAGAGGACGGGTGGTCAATTCCACGTTCGACGGCGTTCTCCGTGTTTATAGTAGACTATTGCTTTGTTTAGGTTTGGTTACCAGTTTTACGTCCCCTGCAACACTGTGAGGTCATTTAAGAGACGGGCTACTTCAACCCTGCCTGTCA